>JBBPBX010009321.1:47408-60296 GCA_038048925.1 Garcialebias charrua
ACGAGAAGATGTTCTGATTTTGAAATAGTTTTTGGTACCAACAAGAATGATTTCTGTTTTGTTACTGTTTAGTTGAAGGAAATTGATAGAAAACCAGTGATTTAGCTCATTGAGACAGTCGTTGAGGATGGAGGGTGGTTAGGTTTTGTAGACAAGTAGAGCTGTGTGTCATCAGCATAACAGTGGAAAACAGTGGAACAGTGGAAATGGACACCGTATTTGCAGATGTGACCTAGAGAAAGGAGGTAAATGATGAAGAGGAGGGGTCCGAGGACAGAGCCTTGGGGGACACCCGTGGAGTGCATCCTCATGCGAGGGACTACTGTGTCTTAAAACACGCTGCTGGTCCCGTCAACAGATCAAAGGAAGACTGGGAACGGAAGGATTTAAGCTGAATGAATTGAGTGCGGTCAGAGAGATAGGAGTTGAACCAGTCTAACGGGGTACCTGAGATGCCAATGGAGGTTAGTCTGTTGAGGACGATAGAATGACAGATGGTGTCAAAGGCAGAACTTAGATCCAGAAGAATGAGGATGGACAGAAGACCAGAGTCAGTAGCAAGAAGGAGGTTGTTACAATCTCATCAACAGATGAGAGTGAAGTTGACTAGCAACATTTTTTTCAAGGATCTTGGAGATGAAGAGCAGATTGGAGGTCGGACGAAGATTATTGAAGTTGGTGAAGTCAAGACCTGGTTTCTTGATGATGGGGGTGATGGCAGCAGATTTTTAAAGGCTGTGGGGACAATGCCAGAGGTTAGGGAATTCCAAATTAAAATAAACATCTTGTGCCACTCAGGATCAGTTTGTCTTTGTGTGCTAAGGTTGCAGTTTTTCACAACAACAAACTCATTGGTTGGAGCACAACACAAAAACATCACAAACGTGCGTTTCTTCAAAATTGCTTTATTCCCATTTTTTTAAGCAGTTTTTTTAAACGAGTTTTGTAACAATGCAATTAAAAAAAGATAAAATGCAGGAGCTTTCTGTTTTTATGTATAAGCAAAACAATGTTTAAGAAGTATTCAACATAAAACCACTCCTGCGCAATACTGTAAAAAGAAAACAATAAAAGTGGAACAAACGACTGAAGTGATGTTCATCCCTTCATGAAGCAGGACGTGAGCCGGTGTGTTTCAGGTCAGACAACACACTGGAATGAACACATTAACACAAACATATACACACATGCAGTGTAGTGGGCCACAACGGCCCAGTCAGTCAAAAACACCTTTTAGAGCCTTCACTACAAACGAACTTCTCTTTAAATAACCTACACTGAACATGGTTGAACTTCTCTGTCTTCCATTGCACTTGGCATTGTTTTGGTTTCTCCAGGAACACGGAACAAAACCAGCCTCTGACTTCTCCTGGTTCTACTCCTGGTTCTGCTCCTGAACGCCACGAGGGCTGTCGCTGTCTAGAGACGCAGACAGAGATGGAGGAGCATGATAACAGGAGCTGGAGCTCCACATCCAACAGACGATAAAACTGCTCAATTATCAACTATCAGATCAAACTGATGATTTTAAAAGGAACAAACATTTTTAAATTGCTCACGTGACTCAATTATTAACAGAACGTATTCAAAGAAGGGTTTTACTTTAAAGGCACATTTTCTTGGTCTTATCAATCAATCAATTATTGTTGCGCCTTCTGGAATGTGAATCTGAATTTTCCTTTAGTTTCGTCTCAAAATAAGTTCGATATCGTTCAGAACTGTGTTTAAATTTCCAGATTTAAAATCGACTAAGAAGCAGTAAATTCATACAAATGAAAACGTATAAAGAATTAAACATGTGCAAATAAAACAGTGAAGTTTAGCTTCCAGAACGAACACTGCTGGCATGTAAAATCAACATGTCACCTGTGAAACAGCTGACACGCCGTCGATGTGAAAGTGTTTTAAATCAAACAGCTTTCATTCATGCAGCGTGACCTTTCCAGATGTTTCACTCTGGAATAAACTTTGATGTGCTTTGAACTAAATAAATGAACACTCTTGTATTTTAAACATTCAGACCTCACTAAACAAACTCCTATATTCTTCCAAAATACATTCAGTACGAAGAAACAACCCTGAGTCTGGTCAGTGGGACGCCCGCACTGATCCTGCACCGTTTGTTTGTTTGTTTTTAAAACACGCTGCTGGTCCCGTCAACAGATCAAACAACTCTTAGGATGACACAAACAAACAAACAAACTGTTGTTTATGAGGAGTCGTGTTGACATTTCTTCAGAGGTGGAATGGAAACCGTTCCGATGACAGTAAAAACGAGGAGAGCGCAGCAGTGACGGGCCCCCACCCTCCACTCAAACCCTTTCCGCTGGTTGCTGGTTTGACGCCCTGGTTGTCCAATCAGGAGTAGATGGTGATGACTTCACTTCCTCCCCCTCTGACCAGCAGGACCCGCTCCAAGCCGTCAGTCAGAACCTCCAAGAACTCCATGTCTGGTTTGTGAGTTAATGAACATTTCCAACAAGCTCCATGAGAACATGAAGTGCTGTCGGAGGACAGGCGACCATGTTTGTGTTTGTGCCTGTGCTTTGTTTGTCTGTTTGTTAGCAAAAAATGAAATACATCTATTAAATCTACTCTGAGAAATAACAGCTGTCGCATGAGATTTGCAAAAAATCATTTTTGAGGTTTGACCAAAGCAGCAACTTCTAATCCTAAGATGATCTTCATTAAAACTGTGCCCATGTGAATTCCTTCAGGAACTGTTTGCTCTCTACTTATTAAAGGCAAACATTTTAAAATGTGATGTGTATAAATATTGTGAAAACTATCATTAAAAAATAATGTATTTATCATGAAAAGATTAAAATATACTTTGTAATCCTATTATGTTAAAACAGATCAGGTTTTGTGTCTCTTCCCCCCTCCTCATGACAGCAGTACATGCAGCCACACAGAAAACAAAGGTTGTGCTATTTTGCTGTTTTGTGTTGATCCTAAATATACACAAGTCTACATATTTCTGTAGTTTATATAATCAAAAAACTTTAAATACAAAAACAACTGGACTTGGAAACGCACCTCATCACCAAATAACTCCATTGAATTTGCCAACAAAGTTCAACATTTGAAGCTAGCCCCAGGAGAAACTCTTGTATCATATGATGTGACTTCTCTTTTCACGTGCATACACATTTCTGAAGCAGTAGAAACCGTCAAAAAACAACTTCTACAAGACAAGGATTTGGACAAAAGGACCAAATTCACCCCAGACCATATTTGCACCCTGCTGGATCTCTGCCTCTCCACCACATATTTCAAGTTCAATGACAGATTTTATAGACAGAAGCACGGCTGTGCCATGGGATCTCCAGTGTCACCCATTGTTGCAAACCTCTACATGGAGGAAGTAGAACAGAGAGCCCTTAACTCCTATGAGGGAACAGCGCCAAGCCATTGGTTCAGATATGTGGATGATACCTGGGTCCAAATCCAAACCAAGGAAGTAGAAGCATTCACCAGACACATTAACTCGATCGACAACAACATCAAGTTCACCAGAGAGGATGCAAACGACAACAAGCTGCCTTTTTTGGACTGTTTGGTGCATATGGAGAGAGAGGACAGCCTCAACATTGAAGTTTACAGAAAACCAACCCACACAGACCAGTATCTTCTGTTTGACTCTCACCATCCACTGGAGCACAAACTTTCTGTCATCAGAACCTTACAGCATCGGGCCCAACACATCCCCACAAGGACAGAAGGGAAGGAAAAGGAACAGAAACACATTGAAAAATCTCTCCAAACATGTGGATACCCTAACTGGGCTTTTGTCAAGTCAGCGAGGAAATCAACAAAACACAATAATGAACAGAAAAAGGAGAACAGACGAAAAAACATTGTCATCCCTTATGTGGTCTGGAGTCTCAGAGAATTTCAGAAGGATTTTCAACAAACACAACATCCTAGTACATTTCAAACCCAGCAGGACTCTCAGACAGAGGCTGGTGCACCCGAAGGACAAAACACCTACACACAAACAGAGTGGTGTGGTGTATGTGGTCCAGTGCAGCGAGGACTGTCCAGACCTCTACATTGGGGAAACTAAACAGCCTCTTCATAGAAGAATGTCCCAACACAGGAGAGCCTCCTCCTCTGGACAAAACTTAGCTGTTCACCTCCACCTCACGGACAAGGGACACTCTTTTGAGGACCAGAATGTTCAAATTTTGGACCGAGAGCACAGGTGGTTTGAGAGAGGTGTGAAGGTAGCTGTTTATGTTAAGAGGGAGAAGAACTTCCTCCACCTAAACACAGATAAAACTGAATGCATTTTATTTGGTGCACCCTGATGACACCAGCAACATCCTTCCCAGTCCCAGTTTTGGTTTTCCCCTCCCCCACTTCAACCCGGTGGTCAGAAATCTTGGAGTGCAGCTTGACTCCAACTTAAAGCTTGATAAACAGATCAGTTCTGTTGTCAAGACCAGCTTTTTCCAGCTCCGTCTGCTCTCCAAAGTCAAGTCATTTCTCAGCCGTGGTGATCTGGAGAAGGCCATCCATGCCTTTGTGACCTCCAGACTTGACTATTGTAATGCTTTGTATGTTGGTATTAATCAATCCTCCATCTCCCGTTTACAGCTTGTACAGAACTCTGCCGCGCGCTTTTTGACCAACACACGAAAATATGAACACATCACTCCTGTCCTGTCCTCTCTACACTGGCTCCCGGTTCAGTTCAGGATACAGTTCAAGCTGCTCCTGTTTGTTTTCAAAGCTCTGAATGGACTTGCACCTCTGTACATCTCAGAACTTTTGAAAGTCCATCAGCCCGGCAGAGCTTTACGATCTGCCAGTCAACACCTGCTGGAGGTGCCTCGCTCAAGGTACAAACAATGGGGAGACCGGTCATTTTCTGTTGCCGGCCCAAAAGCCTGGAACAGCCTCCCCCTTGAGCTGCGTGCCACCTCTGATCTGACTCTGTTCAAAACCAGACTGAAGACCCACTTGTTCAAAAAAGCTTTCAGTGTGTAACTTTTATTACTTTGGTATTTTAGTATGTAGCATTTTTATTTCCATTGCCTCCTTTTATTGCTGTTGCTTTTATTCTATTTTCACTGATTTATTGTACCGGTTTTTATATTTTCTGTCCTGTTAAGCACCTTGGTCAATGCAAGGCATTGTAGGAAGGTGCTATACAAATAAAGTTTATTATTATTATTATATTCTCTTAACAGAGGAGAAGGTATCAGATTCCAACTTTCAAAAGCATATACGGTAATGCAGCTTTAGGACTGATTCCCAGACGGTTTTCACACTTGACGGGAAGAGAGGAGCCTCATCTGTGAATTAGACTAACAAAGACCTTAAGAAACCCCTACTGTTAAGGTGTGATTTGTCAATTTACATAGAATGTGTGTATCTTATCTCAGCCTTTAAAACCTGAATCCCACACTCTGCTCTTTGAACTGAGAAAGCTCCTCGGATGAAGAGCGAAACGTCTTCTGTTAAGCCTGGTTCCCACCAAACGCGTCAAAACGCTCCCGACGCGCGGTGTTGGCTGCTTGTCAACAGATGTCTGTTCACATCGAACACGTCTGATGACGCGGAGTGGGAGGAGCGTCTTGGTCCTTTTCCGGTCGGGTTTGTTTTGTTTCTTGTACACAGGGCAGATAAAATCAGCTGTTCATGAGCCTCGTTACTACTTGAGTGGGTTTTCTACGAGCCCAACTGCAGCTCCGAAAGTCTTTGTTGAGATTTAAACGTTTTTTTATGTTTGGGGTGATCGTACGCTCGAGCGGACAGCAGCAACTGTAAAAATGCCAAGTTTCTTACCGGAGGCTGGTTTCTTCATGGAGGCTCATTGGGTAAGTTTAAAAAGTCCAAAAAAAGTCCGGTCGTCGTTGCGTCATCACATAGCAGAGGCTCTCCTGATTAGTTGCTGCGACGCGGCGAGCAGTGAAAGTAGGTCAAAGTTCATTTCGTTGAACTCCGGCAGCCGCTGCTTTGGACGCACCGCACTGCCGCGCCGCTTGAACTGCTCAAAACGCGCCGCGTCACGCCGCGCCGCTCCTCCACATAGACATTGCAGGTTTACCATTTGGTAACATTGATACTGTATTGTGAATATTGTTCTTTCATATGTTACTGTTTAGACTTATTTTTACCAGTTTTGTTTTGTCGCTAACACTACCCTGTACTTGTAATTTAATCTATTTATTTGTCCCCCACTCATGTTGACCTCTTTTATGGTCTTGGAATGACAGTACCGTATATTGAGTTTTCTAAATAAACTGGGGGGGGGGGAAAACTCCCCTTTTTTGTGCTAATTTTCAGTATCTCTCTTGCTGGTTTAAGTGGACCCTGACCTGATCCCCCAAAAAATAAAAATAAACTCAAGATGGTGCTATGAGTGGGCCAACAAATCAGTTAAAGATGGTGCTTCATCTCATGAAGGTCTATGGAGTGTGTAAACAAGAAGAAGCCAAATGTTCAGAGCCTGTAATGAACACACGGTGTCAACATGAAGACAGTGAATGTCTCGTCTTCAGTGTAAAAGGATACAGTTCTCGTCTCCTTCAGGGTTCTTCGGGGGTCCCGGCATGTTGAGCAGGACGAGTCGAGCATCGTGGGATTTATTGACAATGACTTCGTTGAGTTTCACAGCAGTGTGCATCCGCCTGACGTTGGATTGGTCCCTGCAGGAACACAACGACACATTTAGTTCATCTGAGACGGTGGCGCTGCCATCTATTTGGAGAGCGCTCGTCCTCACGGCTTGATGCTCAGCATGTCTCTGAAGCCTTCGGGTGTGGAGCAGCCCGAGTGCATCACTCTGTGCTGCAACGTCTTCTCTTTGGTCCAGGTCATTTGAACGCGCCGGTTGTGCTCAGCGCTACTGCTGCTGGCTGGTCGCTCTCGCTCTCCTTCGGTTTCATCTTCATCGTCTGAGCCGATGCTGGTCAGATGCAGCATGGAGTTACGATCCTTCACCAGCTGGGCCTGGTTGGTACACAAACACAAGCATGCTTCATCTCCTCTAAAGCAGTTTTTATTTCATCCCCCCTCTAACACGGACACCCTGACCCTGACTCTGACTCGTCTCTCTGCCTGTTTGTACCTGTCTGTGTTTGTCTCCTTTCATGGTGTTTGCTGTGTGGACTCCAGAACCTCTGAACCTGGGGGAGAGATACACCTAGCGACAACACACGGTCACCTAACCTGCTAAAAACCCTACTGAGGCTGCGTCTACTTCAGCAGAAACACTGGAGCACAACTACAGGTGCACAGCTAAGAGCTTAACTCCTGCAGAGAAACAGGACCTGAGTCAAGTGAACTTCAGCAAGACGAGTGGAAGGCAGGAAGGAGAATAAGATCAAAGCTTTTTTGTGGAACGAGGTGTGACTGAGTTTGGAAGTATGTCAAATGAAAGAAAACCAGAATGTAAGAAAGGACGTCTGACTCACGTACCACAGTTTGAAAAAGTCACGATCAGAACCATTACTGTAGTCCCTCGATACTTCACGGTTCGACTCTCGCAGACTCGCTCTTTTGAGTGTTTTCAGTGTTAGAGTGTACACGACACACGATTGGCTGATTGATGGAAGGTGACCAACCAGAGCATTGTGCTGAGGGGTGGACGGGCAATTGGGAGCACTGGGACAATTCCTGGTGGCCTGGCCCACTCAGTGATCGCCGAGGTGCCCCCTCCTTTCTCTTTCTGAGGCTGTCTCTGCTCTGCTGTGACAGACAGCCTCAGAAAGAGAAAGGCAGGGGTGGGGTCTGTCTTTACCCATCTCTACTGCTGTGGGATCTGCAGTAAGGCAGATACCTGAGTGAGCAACATGGAATATTGATTTAAAATAATCAAGCACAACCTGAACTGTGCCTTTGGTCCAGCTCCTTGGCGATCATTGAGCGGGCCAGGCCACCGGGCCAGGCCAGGCCACCGGGAAATGCCCCGGTGCTCCTGATGGGCAGTTCACCCCTCAGCACAATGCTCTGGTTGAGCGCTTGAACCTAATGTCATCATCACATCCCTGAGACGCAGAACATGGCTCTGTAACTACCTCGCTTGATGGCACAGAGGCCCTCCAGAGGTGTGCTGCCTTCGAGCTCCCTCGCTGTCTCGATGTGTCTTATGAGAGGGCCGAGGCAGCCAGAACACGTCTCTGTCCTGGACTGAGGCCTCTTGGGAAAGAGCTTCATGACTGTGAGCAGGGGTGCAGACGGGACTTTAAGCCACACGTCCCTAAAGCTCTGGGTCCAGATACAACATGGCAGCTTCTGTGAACTGGATCTTACTGGCTTTAAAAACAACAGAAGGCAGGGACATGTTGTCTAATATTTCCATATATGGTAATGGTCAATATTTCTAACAGTAAACAGCTCAGGATAAGACTCAGAATTAATTTATTGAGACTGAAATAAGCCCAAAGCCATCCTCACTTTCTGTCAACAAGACTTAAATTGAAAAGATTTACTTATGAGTTTATTGTTAAATTTTAATCTTTTTGGCAGCACGATGGCACAGTTCACAGAGCTGCTGCCTCTCAGTGAGCAGGTTACCCTGGTTCAAATCCCAGCCGGGGGCCTTTCTGGATGGAGTTTGCATGTTCTCTCCATGCATGTGTGGGTTTTCTCCGGGTACTCCAGATTCCTCCCACAGACCAAAAACATGCATGTTAGTCTGATTGGTAACTCTAAATTGTCCCTAGGCGAGAGAGAGAGAGTGAATGGTTGTTTGTCTCTCTGTGTCTCTGTGATGGACTGGAGACATGTCCAGGGTGTTTCTCGCCTCTCACACAGTGATAGCTGGACATGGGCACCAGTGACCCCCACAACCCAAAAAGGAAGAAGCGGGTAAAGATGATGGATGGATGTTTGAGTTGCCTAAAAGTGAGAGTTCTATGTGGTCATAGATACAAGTAAATTTTGAGGTTGTAAGAATCCGTTCCCTTAGGTTCAGTGGTTCCCAACTGTGATCCTCGAAGAACACTACCCTGCATGGTTTAGGCCCCGTTTACACGGACACTGTGTGGGGGAAACGGATGTTTTGGGTATGTTAATTAGGTGAAAAGTTTTGCGTTGACACTGTCGAATTCTGTGGATACGACTCTCTCCCCCTCCACCCCCCGTCCTCATGATTTCACTGTAGTTACCATGCTGGGCCATTAGATGGCGCTGTGATTTTTGGAACCTTCACTACTGCGCATGCGTGCAGCCTGAGGTAAACAGCAGCCTCATCTGTTTTCCTCTCTGGCTAAAATCAGCTAACTACAAGTTGTTGTCAACAAGTTAACAAGTTAAAGCTGGAATTTGGATAAGAGTCAACAGATTTGAGTCAGTGGGACCCGCTTCATCTAACAAGCTGCACTGAGCCTGTGGACCAGAACCGCTGAGTGGACTGTGGACCAGAACCGGACTTTACTCCGTGATAAACAGCTGACTTACAGCAGGTAAATCAACGTTCTTAATATAATGTGTGCTTGTGTTTACTTTGATCACACAACAACTGAGTTTTTATTTATTTATTTATTTATTTCTGCCAGGTGGAGAAGCTGTCGTTGACAGGCAGACGGTTCGGCGGTTCTGATGGGTCCAGATGAACACACAGCAAGAGTCCAGTTCATTAACGTAGTTACAGTTCGGTTCACGTGTTTTAATAGTGTGTTCAGTTTAATTCTCAGTGTTTGTGTTGTAAACTTTGTGGTACTGAATAAATAAATAAAAAATAAACCTGGTGTCTTCATTTTCACAGCACGTTACGCACTGTTTAAAAAATGTAACGAGTCCAGATAGATACTGTAGTTCAGATAAATTTACATCTCCCACGCCAACATTTATTATTGTTAAACTGTTGTATTTTGCAGCGACACGTGAAATGTCAGACTGTCCGCGCGTGCGGGCTGCGCGCATGTGGTTGATAACAAAAGCTCCACGGGAGATGTTTACATTATCAGCGGGGGGTCAGCGAAAAACTTCCACCTTGAGAGCAGGGTCAGAAAAGTATCGGTGTCATCGAGGGGGGCCAGCAGCGTCGTGTAGGCGATAAGCAAAGTCGCAAAGAGAAAGTAGCGGTTACACTCAAAATACGCGCCGTGTAAACTGGCCCTTAGTTGTTTCTCTGCTCCAACACCCGAGTCAGTGATTTAATCACTTCCTCCAGTTCTGCAGAAGCCTGCTCACCCATTCATTCAAATCAGGTGTGTCAAAGCAGGGAAACAACTAAAACATGCAGGATGGAGTTCCTCAAGGACAACGGTTGGGAAGAGCTGGTTTAGCAAACAGCATGAACTGATTGGGAATAACATTGGTGTCAGTGTTGTATTTACCGGTAGTTGTTTTCAGTTTTGATAGAAAATCAGATAAAAATCAAGCTGTATTATGTAAAAACATCAATATACTGTAGTTTTGTGTATTTTCACTTTATTTACAGAGTATATAAACAAACATTATTGGATTGAAATATTTAAACTTCTAAATGACTATGTATTTATTGTAATGACTCAAACCTTTTAAATGAAGAACTAAAGTTTTCACTAAAGGATCATATGCATTGCTGATTTTTAATGCAATATTAAAATATAAAATGGCTAAAAACTTTTATACAGTGACCAATGATTGGCAATATGTTCAAAACATCTTTTAGATACAATCACAGGAAATAAAGTCTTTCCACTGATGTTTTTCTGAAGGGTTCCACTGCTCTCACTGAAGTTTTATTTATTCATCTCTACACAGCTCTACGTCAGGCAGCTTCTAGTTTACTCAAGTGAACTGAAACAAAGTGAACTTACATCATCAAAACTCCAGCGTACTCTCTGAGGAGAACAGCAGCAGAGGAAACAACATGAGGTTTCATAATAAATACAAACAAACCCAGGTGTTCTTATTCATGTTTCTTGGGATCTTCATGAACAAAAAAATGTTTTCCTCAAGAGTATTTGGTGTGTTTAAGGGTACTGCTCCACACTAAGGTAAACATAATCCTTAAACATAATCAAATATTGGTCCTGAAAAATTAGGCCACTGCTTTAAACTTCATGTAAAACAAACTTTGAAACAACACAAATGTTCAGTTGGGAAAAAAGCAACAAGGTTTATTATTCGATATAGAGGCTTAATATAAGATATAAAGGTTTGAGATGAGCAATAGAGGTTTAATATAAACTACTGAGGTTTGATATGAGCTATTAACACTTACTATTGTCTTTAGATGTTTAGTTTTAGTGGTATAATAATAGCATTAAGTTATTTATCTGTTCTCTAGTCTTTGCACAGCAATGTCTTACACCCAACACAAGAGGGAGATACAGCTCCCCACTTCCTGGGGTTATAGTCAATATAAAATCCAGTGGAGAAAAACTGCACATGAACTTATATCCAGAGATTTAAACCCAACTAAACAATAGTTTGATGCTCAGTGGGATGACACAAGTTCACCCACCTGAACTTTTGTTTAATGTTCTGCTTTTATCACTGCTATTTGAATAAATGAGGACAAACGTGTCTCGTTTTTTCCACATCTAAATCTAAACAGAGTTGCGGTCTGATTGAAACGTACCTCTCGTTCCCGATCTGATTTGGAGAGTCTCATCTGTCTGAGCATCTGACATCTCTGCTCCATCATCAGTGTCCTCTCATAGGTGTATGCGCTGATATCACTGTTATGCTGGACAGAGATTAGATTAGATTATTACTGTACTGTATTATTACCGAGATTAATATCTCAGCACTTGTTGATCTTATTGACCAAATACAAAAGATTCTGATTTCATATTTTGTTCAGTCTCCTAGACTGAAATACAGGAAATGTGTTGAAAATTATGAATATATCATCATATGAAAAATAATGTTTACTTTCAAATAAACATTGTTGCATATATTGATATGATAAATACAGTTAAAGAGGAATTTTGGTTTAGAGTGAACCAGAACCTATATAGCTTACAGCTGCTTGTAAACTACAGGTAGTCCCCGAGTTACGAGTGCTCTTACATACGAGGTCCCGGACTTATGAGCTGGCGAAAGAGAAGTAAATTTGTAAAAAATACAGCACTTTTTTGTGTTTTTAGATGAAAGTGTGTTAGCTAACCGTTTGGAAACACGTTTCCGACCATGTTTATGAACTAATATGAACGTTTTTGATGAAAAACGAGTGTTCGTAGTAGCGCTAGCATAAATGTTCCAACTTACGAGCGAAAATCCGGACTTACGAGAACACGTGCTTCGTGTTCCAACTTACGAATTTTCGTGTTACGAGCAACACGCAGGAACGGAACTCGCTCGTAAGTCGGGGACTACTTGTATTTTTACTGGACAGAATCAAACAGCCATAAAAGTTAATATACCGTATTTTCTGGTGTATAGGTCGCAACTTTTTATGGTTTTTTCAAGGCCTGCAACCTATACACCAGTGCGACCTATTTATGGAATTTTTCCCCATATTTTTAGACCAATTTTTGCCTCAGTTATGACCGTTTTTCACTTTGGCAGAAAATGGTGCAGTACCACTTTCGGCCGCTAGGGCGCAGTGCAGTACCACTTTCGGCCGCTAGGGGACACTTCCAGAGGAGTACACCGACCGTTTCCAGCTCATGTGTCCGAAAAAAAGCTCCTCTGCTCGGACTGACTGTCGGCCTCCTGCTCTGGAGGTAACTTCTGTTAGCTCTGTTTGTTTGCTGTTTGTTTGCAAGATAAGTCAAGAACCACTCAGCGGATTTTTCTGAAACTTACAGAATGTAATCACAGTCTGGACGTTTACAAGTGAGTAACTTTATTAGATGTTTGAGATTTAAAAAAAAAAAAACGATCTTTTATTAGCATAGCTTCAGGTAGCTTCTGTTTATTACGTTATAAATAGCTCAGAAACCACTCAGCGGATTTTTCTGAAACTTACAGAATGTAATCACAGTACTGACGTTT
>JBBPBX010009322.1:0-17686 GCA_038048925.1 Garcialebias charrua
CTTCCTTGTCTGCCAAGTTCAGCCCTACTTCTAACTGTTAGTTTGTTTGGCTGGCCTCAGGATATACTTGTAATGAAAACAGTTTAGAGATTAGAGGTTAAAGGTCAGCATCTGTGACTTGTGTGAAGTTGAAAGACAGCAGAAATCTGTAAAAATGTCATTGATAAAGAGTAAGTATACCCCCTCCATCCCTGTTGCAGGTACAGGCTGCGTAAAAGGGCGGAGCTGGACTGTCTGGAGGAGGAGCTACACGGACTCGAGGGGCAGAACCGCGAGCTCCGCGACAAAGCGGAGTCAGTGGAGCGAGAAATCCAATACGTCAAAGATTTACTGATCGAGGTCTACAAGGCTCGCAGTCAGCGGCTCAAACAAGATGGCAGTGCCTGAAGACAAAAGACAAAAAAAAATAATCCCACGCTGACCTCAAAACTTGCAGCCCTCCCAAACACAACCAAGAGAATCACGTCCAAGAGCACCAAGTGGTTTTTGTCTCGGCGCGAACGGAACAGTAGTTGCATGATTCTGATAGTTCTTTTAAAAAAAGCCAACGTTCAAAGAAAAGAAGAGAACTTTTCCAGAGATGGAGGGGAAAAGTGAAGTGTGTAAATGGGCGACTAAACGACAACCAGCCTTAGTGAGGCGGCCTGAGGAGACGCTGAACGTGTCCGTGACCACTGTGACTGGAAGTGTTCTCACAGCCTCGTGATGACCCTCTTTGAGCTCGCAACGATGGATTCTTTACAAAATGCTCTCTTAAATGATTCAGTCTGCTTGTTGTTTTTGTGACACATCAGCCCCTTTGAGGCTGATACATGCTAAATATATATATTTTGATTTAAATTTTTATTTAACACTAATTCATCGTTTGCTTCAAACAATCAACTGAACAAAAAAAAGTGTGTAACATGCTCTAGAAATATTCATCATTGGAAACATTTAGAGGATCTGTATTGCTGAACTCCACCTCTTTGCCCCGCTGAGTAATGCATGTTTGATTTTGGAAAAGCATGTGCGAGTGTTGTTTGACGGCAATATTATGTTACCTGCATGGCTTCAAGCTCATCGTTTTACTGAGTTCTATTTTCCATTAGCTGGTGACTTCTCTCTGAGTTCGTTCCGGTCGATGTGATCCATGCTCAGGTTTTGTTTCTTGCTTTGACAAACAAACATCTGGATCTATTTTTCCTCCCCTACTTCTCTCTCTCAACTGTACTTTAGCGAACAAACAATCACCTGTGGGCACAACAATAAAATGTTGGGTATGACTTCCTGGGAACTTTGTTTTTCAATCGATCAATCTGATGTATGTGAGATTCAGGACGTTTTAATATTTGATGTCAAATGTCAGGAAATTCTTCATCAGGTAAATTATAGCCAAATAAACGTTACATCACTCATCTTGGCCTTTGGACTGTTCTCTTGTTTTGTTCTGTTCGACTGCCATCAGAAAACTGCAGGAAATGAGATGAACTGCTATCAGACAAACACACAAATTAAAGCTTTGCTTGAAGGGTTGCATGCTGCTCGCTGCTTTTCATGCCAGTTTCAGCCGCACATCGTTCTTTGTTGAGAAACTACAAACTGATTCTTTTCAGTCAAACCTTGAAAACAGTACGATCTTCTACCATGCCCAGAGTGTGTGTTGTAAATGACTTGGCTACACCAAATTTTAGTTCCACAACTTTAAAACTGACTGGGCTACAGCACGGTGGCACAACTGGTAGAGCTGCTGCCTCTCAGCGAGCAAGTCCTTGGTTCAAATCCCGGTCCGGGGGCCTTTCTGGGTGGAGTTTGCATGTTCTCTCCGTGCATGCGTGGGTTTTCTCCGGGTGCTCCAGTTTCCTCCCACAGTCCAAAAACATGTCACAGTCCAAAAACATGCATGTTAGGCTGATTGGTAACTCTAAATTGACCCTAGGTGTGAGTGAGACAGGTCCCTCTTGTAAATGAGTCCCTGTGGCTCAACGAGGCTAGCCTGTATAAATAAAGGTTGAATGAAAAGTGTTCAAATGTTGTACAAACATCATCTGTTCAGTATGTGCTGGGGACCAGCTATTGTTGTGTTCCCTAAGATAAGTTGGTTGTGGCAGTCATCTTGATCCGAACTGACTCCAATTAATTCTAGAGGTTCATCCATTTATTAGTTTATGCAAAAATAAATAAATAAAAATAAATCTTGTCTACTTTTTCCATGAGACTTTTGGCAACACATGCTAACATGGACAAAAACATTATCATCCACCTTCGCCTTTTAGATGAGGGTGATGAAGATGGTGGGATTAGGAGATGCAGAATAAAGCCACTCTTTACCTTACTTTAGCTCCGCCCCTCTCACGAGGCCAAATCATCTCCCTCACTTTTTGACAGGCCCCACATCAAAATCTAGCTTTGATCAAAGTCTGACCTTTTTGGTAGAACCTGTTTTTCTTTAGAAGCCATGTCTGTCCAAACAATCACAACGAGGGGGATGCACGTACACCCCCACCCAACACATGATTTAATCTCTTCATTCATTTATTAAGATGGATCCTGAGGCTGAGTATCATATCAAACTCCAGCCGTCAACAGACAGCACAAGTTGCCCATCTCACAGCTTGAAAAGGGTGTATGTGTGTGTGCATGTGAAAGTGTGAAGGCGTGTGTGTTAAATCTCTTGGTATCTCCCCCAGCAGTTGTAGGTCTTTCAAGTGCATGAGGCAACATCGCACAATCCTTGCAGGAGGAAGAGCGAGATGCAAGTGAACTGTGAGAATGAGGGAGAACTGGGCTGACAGAGAATGTCATGAAATCTACTGGTTTGCTCTTTTCTTGGTTCTATGACTTCAATATGAACAAATTGTAAAGCTTGTTTAATGTTTAGCTTAAAAAAAAAAGGACATTGCACGAGTGAAACGTGTCTCATCGTGGAAATGTACCAGGTTTAGCTGTGGAGGGTCATTTTTTACTTGTACTGTACTATGTAGCAGGTCAATGTTACCACAAAAAAAAGACAACATAAAATTAGTTAATAAAAAAGCTAACGGCTGATAAAACGACATGGTCTTACACAGTCAGGTTCATTTATATAGCACATTTATAACAGAAACCAAAGAACTTACAGTGATCTTGGGTAAAAGAGCTGTGGGAAAGACATACATATACTGTGAAAAAGTATTTGTCCTCTTACAGATTGATCCATTTTTAAATCACCTAAATAGACGCTCAAATAAACGTTCAGACAAAGATAACCTGCGTAAAGTGCTGTTTTCAATTCAATTCAACCTTTATTTATACAGGCTAGCCTCGTTGAGTCACGGGGACTCATTTACAAGAGGGACCTGTCTCACTCACACCAAACAACCATCCACTCTCACACTCACACCTAGGGTCAATTTAGAGTCACCAATCAGCCTAACAAGCATGTTTTTTTGGTCTGTGGGAGGAAACCGGAGTACCCGGAGGAAACCCACGCATGCACGGGGAGAACATGCAAACTCCACCCAGAAAGGCCCCGGACCGGGATTTGAACCGGCAACCTTCTCGCTGAGAGGCAGCAGCTCTACCAGTTGTGCCACCGTGCTGTTCTCTGTAAAGAAGCAGCTACACAAACCACGCACCTTTCAAAAAGTTCCACTTTGATCTTGTCAAGTCACAGAATGTTTTCACAGATGTTTGGGGGATCGTCCAGATGATTTTTTGAAAAATGTGGTCTTTTTGTAACTCTCAGGACATTTTTGTCTCATTCTGTGTTGTTGAATCATGAACTCTGACCTTAAGTGAGGCAAGTCAGGCCTGCCGGACTTCAGATGTTGTGCTGAGATCTTCTGGGCCCTCCTGGATAAATCCTTGATTACAGTGGTGCTTGAAAGTTTGTGAAGCCTTTATAATTTTCTATACATCTGCATAAATATGACCTAAAACTGTCAGATTTTATCATTTTTCTATACGTTTAGGACTTGTGTGAAACTCTGATGATGCTTAGGTCATATTTACAGGTATGTAGAAATATGGAAACTTCTAAAGGGTTCACAAACTTTCAGGCACCATTGTACTTTTCACATAGGGCCCAACTTTGTGACAAAACAAACAAAAAAACAGAAGAAATCTGTAAAGAGGAAAATACTTTTCAATCAATCAATCAATCAACTTTATTTGTATAGCCCATTTTAAAAACCACAGGGGTATAAAGTCCTGTACAATAACACAAAAACAAGTTAATTAAAACGATAAAAAACATACAAAGCATACAAAAATAAAATAAAAAACATATATACCAGTCTTACTGCAGGTGTGTTAAAATGCCATAAAAGATAAGATCACGTGTTAAAAGCCAAGGAATAAAAGTGTGTTTTTTAAAAGAGATTTAAAAACAGGAAGAGAGGAGGCCTAGCTGACACTCAACGGTAAGTTGTTCCACAGCCTGGGAGCAACGACAGCAAACGCTCTGTGACCTCTGACCTTCAGCCTAGTGTTGCGGACTCTCAACAGCAACTGATCAGCTGATCTTAGAGCTCGAGGAGGGCAGTAAGGCTGAAGCAGCTCAGACAGATATGGTGGGGCAAGGTTGTTCAGGCATTTAAAAACAAACAGCAAAAGTTTAAAATGAATTCTGTAGTGCACAGGGAGCCAGTGAAGGGATGCCAGGATGGGAGTGATATGCTCACGCCTACCGGTCTGAGTTAAGAGGCGAGCAGCAGAGTTCTGCACGAGCTGCAGATGGAGAGAGAGGTCTGGCTGATGCCTACATACAGTGCATTACATAATCAAGACGAGATGTGATAAAAAAGCATATACTGTATATTAATTTCTCCAATTGGTCTGGTTTCACTTTTGCTTTTCACAGCACTGTACGAAACAGACAAATTACAAACACACCAGTGGCATAACTGGACAATTAACTACTGTGTTTAGCTTTAGAGAATCTGGTCATGGTTTCTTTATTGTCATTAGCACCACATGGGGTACATGTGGTGGAACGAAATTATGTACACAGGGTCCCAGTTACATCCAACAAAAATACTAATGGTAAAGAAAAACAGTAATACGATCTATATGAACTAAGAAATATGCTAAACTAAGAATATACTAAGCACTAATAGTACAAAACAATGTGCCAAACAACAGCACGAACATGAGTCTGTGAGAGAGAACAGATGTTCTTCACTTCTGTGGGTTTAAAGGTCCACTGACATCATCTTACAAATTTGCATGAAATGATAGAAGATATATATATTTTATCATTCAACTATGTTCGTTTTTGCAAACAAAATGATAAAATAATGAAAATTCCTTCCAAACTGAGTCTAAAATTAAAAACAGCTTTTCTCTCTGAAAATTCAGACTACAAGTGAATGCAACATTTGTGACGTAGGAAGCAGGACCTTCAGTCTGCGTCTGCCATTAACGCATATTCATTCTCAGTCAGATCGCCTTTTTTATTTTGTAAGACTTAAAAAAATGCCGGTTCGGTGTGTCGCATTTGGGTGTTCTAACATCATCAGTGAACAAGTGAGCCTTTTCACTTTCCCAAAAGATGTAAGACCTTCATCAACAATGGAATAAATAAAGCTGCCCCCCTCGGACTGAGCTCCCTGTTTCCCAGTGGTGGCCCTTCCGACCGCTAGGTAGCGCTATTGCGCTAATCCGCTTATAGCGTAGCTAAATAATCTGTTAGCTTTACAGCGGATTGACTAAGTTTTATAATTCATAAGCGGATTTGTGCTATTTTTATTTAAAATGCAGTACCGCTAATAACTAATTATCTATCAGTAAAAACGAAATAACGTATTTACGAGCAGCGCCGGATGTGGTCCGTGACAAAAAAGCGTCCCCCTCAGTCTCTTGGTGTGTGCTCTCTCTATAGCAGTTAGCAGCCAGTGTGTTACTCTGCAGCCTTATTGCTTGTTTTCGAAGAGTCAGACGAAGACTTTTTAACATGGAGGGTGAACTTGTGGATGTTTCTCAGGGCCTACGCGACGCGTCTGGATTTAAAAATAGAAGTTCGCCACATTAGCACTCTTCAAAATGGCGTCCGCGACGGCCAAAGAAGCCAGGATTTTACAACAAAACACGGTAAAACAATTATTTCTTTGCTGAGAAAAAATATATTTCATAGCTGACGTTATAGCACAAGTTTTTCTGAGCTTGAGAGTTTCACGAAATGGTCAAATCTGCTGGATTTAAAAAAAGTAGTTCACCATTAGGACTCTTCAAAATGGCGTCCGCGACGGCCACAGAAATTAAGAACATAAAATAGACAGGGCAGCAAACTTACATACTCAGGGAATCACAAGGAACTCAGGAGACAGAGGCAACAGGAGACAATGCCAGGACAATGATAAACACAGAGATACAGACTTATTTTTGATTTGATTTGATGTTCATTCATTCATTTTAAAAGAACAATACAAAACAGTTTCATCAGATACAAGGATGAATAGACTTTTAGCTGAATGGATGGATGGATAGACAGTTAGCTGGATGGCTGGATGGATGATCTTTAACAAGTTCTAAAATCATTAAAATTTAACCTCAGCTTGTGCCTCTGACCCAACAGAACCTCCTTCAGCAGCAGAACCCTCTGTGGTTCTCTGCAGGACTTCGTCTCTCTCCTGGACTTTATATACAGGTACATGAACACACAGCATGACAATCACAAACACCTGGACAACAAAATGGAGGAGATAAGCAAGACAATTAACAGAGAGACCAGGGAGTGTAGGGATGGGGACCCACCACCTGAGAGCAACATGCTTACAACTGTTATCTTGAAGTTCTAGGGTGTAGAGATCAAAAAGGCGTTCAATTCAAGATCAACTGGACTTTATTTGTAACAGAAGACGTTTCGCTCATCATCCGATAAGCTTTCTCAATTCTTCTGAGAAAGCTTATCGGATGATGAGCGAAACGTCTTCTGTTACAAATAAAGTCCAGTTGATCTTGAATTGAACGCCTTTTTGATTTATCATGTCCTGGACGACTGAGAATCTTCACCAGCATAGGGTGTAGAGAGCCACAGAAACGGTTATGGTAGGCCAGATTTCGCCCACGGGCCTTGAGTTTGACACATGCGATCTAGTGGTACTAAAAGTAACAAAAGAAGAAAAAAAAAAACAGCCAAATATGTCTGCAGTTTAGCTAACAGACTTTGGAATGGGTACATTTTGTCCTTGTCAAACCTGTTGAAGAGAACCAAACTAAATACTCTGAAACTCAAACAACTTACTGTATAACAGTTCATGCACCGCTAGTTGGCAGTGTAGTGCAAATATTGCATAACTTGCTGCTACCAATTGTTGAATTTAATTAGCGGATTAGAATTAGCTTCCCCTAATTTTCATAAGACATTAGTGCTTTTGAAATTGCGGACCTAAATAAATTAATTAGTGCTTTAGAAATAGCGGAACTAATTTTTGGATTAGCGTTGCCCACCACTGCTGTTTCCTGAACAGGTAAGAGTCAAATACATACAGGTGCAGATCTAAATTAGAACCTGCTGTTTCTGTTCATCTAACTTCCTGCTTCCAAAACTAAAGAAAAATAGCTCAAATCTTAACTTAGATTGATAATTTTGTTGTTTTATTTCTTGTTCGCCATGAATATTTATATGGGGCGTTCTAAAGACGTTCTCCTTCCTACGTCACATAAGTTGCATTTGCTTGTAGTCGGATTTTTCAGAGAGAAAAGCAGTTTTTAATTTTAGACTAAGGCCCTGTTTACACGGACACTGTGTGGGGGAAACGGATGTTTTGGGTATGTTAATTAGGTGAAAAGTTTTGCGTTGACATGGTTGAATTCTGTGGATACGACTCTCTCCCCCTCCACCCCCCGTCCTCATGATTTCACTGTAGTTACCATGCTGGGCCATTAGATGGCGCTGTGATTTTTGGAACCTTCACTACTGCGCATGCGTGCAGCCTGAGGTAAACAGCAGCCGAGAGCCTGCCTCGTCTGTTTTCCTCTCTGGCTAAAATCAGCTAACTACAAGTTGTTGTCAACAAGTTAACAACAAGTTAAAGCTGGAATTTGGATAAGAGTCAACAGATTTGAGTCAGTGGGACCCGCTTCATCTAACAAGCTGCACACCAGACGCTGAGACTGTGGACCAGAACCGCTGAGTGGACTGTGGACCAGAACCGGACTTTACTCCGTGATAAACAGCTGACTTACAGCAGGTAAATCAACGTTCTTAATATAATGTTTGCTTGTGTTTACTTTGATCACACAACAACTGAGTTTTTATTTATTTATTTATTTATTTCTGCCAGGTGGAGAAGCTGTCGTTGACAGGCTGATGGTTCTGCGGTTCTGATGGGTCCAGATGAACACACAGCAAGAGTCCAGTTCATTAACGTAGTTACAGTTCGGTTCACGTGTTTTAATAGTGTGTTCAGTTTAATTCTCAGTGTTTGTGTTTAAACTTTGTGGTGCTGAATAAATAAATAAATAAAAAATAAACCTGGTGTCTTCATTTTCACAGCACGTTACGCACTGTTTAAAAAATGTAACGAGTCCAGATAGATACTGTAGTTCAGATAAATTTACATCTCCCACGCCAACATAAATACTGTTTATTATTGTTAAACTGTTATATTTTGCAGCGTGACACGTGAAATGTCAGACTGTCCGCGCATGCGGGCTGCGCGCATGTGGTTGACACAAAAGCTCCACGGGAGATGTTTACATTATCAGCGGGGGGTCAGCGAAAAACTTCCACCTTGAGAGCAGGGTCAGAAAAGTATCGGAGTCATCGAGGGGGGCCAGCAGCGTCGTGTAGGCGATAAGCAAAGTCGCAAAGAGAAAGTAGCGGTTACACTCAAAATACGCGCCGTGTAAACTGGCCCTAAGTTGAGTTAGTAATTGATATGTTAATACATAGTCAATTAGGGGCCGGAAAATGTAGGAGCCATATAAAGGATTTAAGTTTAAAAGAAATGTTTATTTTGTTGCCTGAATTGATTCTGTGATTTACAGTTGTAGTTCTGCTGTTTGAAGAAAATAAGCATTTGGAATTCTATGCTGTTGAAGCTTATGATGTGGTGCCTTCTGATTGGCTGTTTAAAAGGATTTAAAGATGACGTAAGCATCCATTTTGTTAGTAGAAGTCTGGCACCCGAAGAGTAACAGTCTTTTGACTGTCACTTTCTATTTGTTTTGAATCTGTATTGCCTTTTTTGTGTATCACTTTTTATTAAGTTCAGTAAAGACACAAATATAATCGCTGGATTCAAGACCTCCTTTTTGAAGAAATGTGTCGCGTATGAAAGAGCTTTAAGGGGCTAGACTAGTGAGATCTTCTGCACTACAAGCTGTTTTCTTGGTTTTCCTGAGTGCACGATTTAATTCTGCTTTTGTAAAAGGTTCATTAAGTAAACTATTGGTTTCTTCGATATTTTGTAGCAAGTCTTTATATTTTAATGTTGTTTTGTTTCTACCTTTTCTTCCCTCATCACTACATGTACTATGAATTTTACTAAATGTTTCTGCTAAAATTTCAGCTTTTTCTTCATCTTTAACTATTGTTGTGTTCTCTAACTTTAAAATTGGATATCCATATCCCTTATTAATACCACTCATTCTTTTAATTACCTTCCAAATTTTTTCCACTTTTGTTTCTCTCCCAATATTATCCCAAAAGTTCCTCCAATATTTTATTTTTGCTTCCTTAATTATTTGCCTAACCATTGCTTGCTTTCATTTATATTCAATAAGATTCTGGTATGTCGAATTACTTTTAAGTGTTTTAAATGCTTTATTTCTTGATTTTATTGGTTCACTACAATCATTTGTCCACCATGGCACGATCTTCTTATCTCTCTGTCTCCCTCCTTTTTTGATTGATTGTTCTGAAATCTCCAAAATCCTTTTACAAACACAACTAGACTGAGGAACAGCTTCTACCCTGAGGCTGTTAGACTCATGAATAAATAAATAATAAGAATAATCACTGCAAAATATCACAACATGCTGATGCTGATCTGTTTTCTTGTTGCTGTGTTCATCTGTGACCATCTGCTCATACAGACTCGTGTTCGTGCTGCTGTTTGTAATGATGTTTTTCTATTACATTAGGGCTTAGTGTATTTCTAGTTGATGTTTTTCTTAGTTATATCCTAGATGTTATTACTGTTTTTCTCTTACATTTTGTTGTTGGATGTAACTGGGACCCTGTGTACATAATCTTGTTTCATCACATGTACCACATGCGGTGCAAATGACAATAAAGACTCTCTGACTCTCTGACTATTTACCTCATTAACATCCATTGTCATGTCAATTTTCTCTGTCCTTTTATTACTCAAATATTTTAATTTATTCCAATCTGCTTTATTAAAATTCCAGTTCTTGTTTACTTTTATACTATTATTATCTAGTTTTATTCCAGTTGTTATTTTAATAGGATAGTGATCACTACCAATTGTTGTATTTTTATTAATGTCCCACCAACTAATTCCAGCCATTGAGTTTGACACAAATGTTAAATCTATTACTCTCCTGTTCTCACATTAACCCTTGTTCCTCTCCCATCATTAGGACATACAGTACTAGGTTTTTCATGTCTATTAACTCTTCAATAATTTGTCAATTTTTATCATTACATTTACCCCATAACGTACTATTTGCATTAAAATATCCACACCATATAACTTTCCCTTCCATATATCCCATCATTTCCTCCATCATTTCAATTGTTAGTATTTTACATGGATTATAAAAATGTATTATTCTATATTTTCTTTCTACTCCCATATTTCAACTACAATTTATTTCAATTATATACCTTTCCCTACAATTTGATATTGTATTCCTTGCTTTATATAAACCCCACACCCTCCTCCACTTCCCTCTTCCCTGTCTCTTCTTATACTACCCTTTTATAACAAAAGGGGTTTTAACCATGTTTCCTGTATGCAAATAATGTCTGATTTTTCTTCAAGTCTGTCTATGTATCCTTTAAATTCCTGCCCATTTGCAATTAGGCTTCTTGCATTCCACTGTATTATTATCATATGTTTTTATCAGCTGGGGTTCCTTTTCCCATCTGATTCCAACCTTTTTTTTATTAATGTCTTCCCAAGATCCTTCTTTAAACCCCAGAAACTTTTCAGCTCCTCTTACTATTATTTTAATATTTTCTGTTTTGTGTTCGGCTTGATCTGTACAATTAATAACATATGCTATGAATAATATAAGTTTTTCCACAGCCACAGTAATGTTTTCTTCTGAATCTCTATCATTTTGCTGTTGGTTTTGTCTTTCCTTTTCACCTGTATTTTCTGCCCTTCCTTGAACACTCCTGACTGCCTCAGCGTAACTTATGTTTTTTGTCATTTTTATCTGCTGGATTTCCTTTGCTCTCTTCCTTACCTCACAACCCCCATATGTTACCCTGTGTTGCCCACCACACTTTTCCTGAACATCATCCTTACACTCTTCAATTTTATGGTCACCTCCACACTTTGAACACCTTTGTTTTCCTTTGCATACAGCAGCTATATGCCCATATCTCTGACACTTGAAACAGCGGAGTGGTGGCGGGATGAAAGGCCTCACTGGGAAACTCAGGAAACCTATTTTGATTATTTGCGGCAGAACATTTTCAGAAAACTCAACCAATACTGACATAGTGTACTTCCTACTTGTTCTCCATTTAGATTTTTTGTTAATCTCTTAATGTCTTTCACCTGAGCACCAACTATGTTTCGTTTTAATTTATCCAAATCCTCATCTAATGGTATGCCATAAATCACACCTAGAATTGTTTTGTTTTCACCTATAACCTCTCTTTCCACCACAATTTTTTTGCAAATGCTTTCATCATGTAGTATCTTTCTTTTCTGTTCTTCCGTTTTGCAAATAACCACTACATTTCCGTCTAACACTTTCACCATTTCTACCTCTCCAATCTTCTTTTTTTATTTCTTTTGATAGAATGATTGGACTTATGGGGTTCTGTTCTTCCTCATTCCTAAACTTCAATATTATTTTATGTTCGCCCATCTCTACCTTATGTCTGACTACTCTTTCTTCTTCAGAGCTATTTCCATCTAACTCTCGTTTATTTTTCTGGTTGTCTAACACTCTTCCTTCATCCATCTTACCTCTAACACCTCCTCTACCTTTTCCTTTTACTGTCGTCCATTCATCATAATCCATATACAGTAGTCCTCATTATTCCCTGCCTGCGTATCCATTCTGAGCCATTCACATACAAGTTTATGCCAAACCAGCCACTAACAAAGTCCAAAAATACGTCCTCAAAGTCGACATACACTTCCGTTCCATTTTCAAAATAAAACAAAACATTGGCAAATGTTGAAAGTAAAACATTAGGAAAGTATTAACAAGCATTTCTTGGAAAATAAAGACAATATTTATCTCTTTACCACTAAGCATTAGATTTTTTTTTAACTCCAAGGTGGTAAGAAACATCTTTTTTTCACATGAGTTGATTTATTCAGAAAAAGCCTATTTCGGAAGTTAAAACAAACTCGCCTGACATTGCACGACAACGGTCACCATCTTGTTCAGGGCTTGTTAAACGGGTCTGACCTCACCCATGCATACATGAATGAATATATGCATGCATGTATATTTGTATATTGTTGAGTCCATCCTCTGCTCCTCCATCACAGTGTGGTATGCCGGGGCCACTGCCAGGGACAGACAGAGACTACAGCATGTAGTCCGCTCTGCAGAGAAGGTAATCGGCTGTAGTCTCCCATCCATCCATGATCTGTACGCCTCCAGGACCGTACGAGCTGGTCGGATTACAACTGACCCTTCTCACCCTGCACATGGACTCTTTGAACCACTCCCTTCAGGCAGGAGGCTTCGGTCCATTCGGACCAGAACCTCCCGCCATAAAAACAGTTTCTTTCCATATGCCGTTAGTCTTCTGAACATTCAAAATCCTGTTACTGTTTAACTCTGCCTAATCATTTATCACTGGCCTAAAACTGTACATCATCACTCCATTTATCTTCTAGCACCATTTGTCACTGCCATTTATTGTGAATATTATTATGAATATTGTGCTGTACTGCATTGTGTTTATTGGTTGGTGTGTACATACGTTTTTATTTAATTCTATTTTTACTTCTTTTTATTGCACCTTTATGCCAAAGCAAATTCCTAGTCAGTGAATTTTATTCTTTGACAATGGCAATAATAAACTGATTCTGATATATGCATGGAGTGTACATACGTGTATGTATTACACATATATATACATGTATGTATTACATGTATATATACATGTTTTCAACCTTGCTCTCGACGGAGGCAGTCGCAACCCTTCCCTCTCCTGTCCTTCCCCCCCCTGCTGCTGGCAGCTCCTCAGCTAAGCACCTCGAACGCAAATTAAGATGGATTGGAGGTTTGGGCATTCGATTCTACAAACAAGATCTCTACAGAAGGAACGGCACAAGGGGAGCCTTCCCACCCTCACAGAGTGACGGAGGATACGCCATGGATTCCGCCATGGATTCCGTGGATTCCTGGGAGTGCTCTGTGGAGGTGAAGAATCTTGGATTATATTGGATTATGATGGCAGCGCTTTGCTTTTTTTGGCGTTTGTGGAGCACTGGTCTATCGCAAAATGAGGGAGACTTCAGCAGGACTTAACTGCCTGGAGCACCCGATGTCTGGTCTGCGCCGTGACCTCGAGAAATCAGCTGTTTGTGAGCTTATCCAGAGGGTGAAACAGCTCACCCACGGATTTGGACTCTGGACGCTGTGGTCAACATCAGAAATCAGCTGTTTGCGAGCTTATCCAGAGGGTGAACAGATCACCCTCGGATTGGGACTCTGGTCAGCTGTGGTCAACATCTGAGGTCAGAGCTTGGATCAGTGGAAAAAGTCCCGAATTGGATTGGAACAGAATCGCCCTTACAGACTGAAGGCCACAGAAATTACAATGTGTGCCTGATGTGAAAATATTTGTTAATTCTTATCTGACTCCCTTGGAAACAGCCTTGGGAAAGGCTGGATATCTAATTTCTCCTGAGATGTGCTTACTGTGGAAAAAATAGCTGCTGTTTGTCTTGTCTGCTACCCCCCCCGGAGAACTTTTCTATGAGCGTTATCGGAGGCATCCGGAATGTATCATGGACAGATCCTCCCTGCCTCAGTCTCAACATGCAACATGTAACTGTCCTTATGTGCTTATGGTATGGTTTTTACTGTGTCATGCGGTGTCTTGCAGACAAAATGTGATACATTTTTTTTAATACCAATGCTGTAACCCCCATGTTTACTTACCTTTTTTTCACACCTTTGACCTTCATCCCGAGACGGATGAGAGAGGCCGCGCTGAAGAACATGTCATGTGTTTTGAATAAGCAGCAGCTTTACATTCTCTACCCCTCTTCTGGACGACTGTGTATACATAATCACGTTGTACCTGGTGCAATGTTAATAAAAGCTCTTGTCTCTTGTATGTATGTATGTATGTATGTATGTATGTATGTATGTATGTATGTATGTATGTATGTATGTATGTATGTATGTATGTATGTATGTATGTATGTATGTATGTATGGGCATTGGGCATTCGATTCTACAAACAAGATCTCTACAGAAGGAACGGCACAAGGGGAGCCTTCCCACCCTCACAGAGTGACGGAGGATACGCCATGGATTCCGCCATGGATTCCGTGGATTCCTGGGAGTGCTCTGTGGAGGTGAAGAATCTTGGATTATGTATGTATGTATGTATGTATGTATGTATGTATGTATGTATGTATGTATGTATGTATGTATGTATGTATGTATGCATGCATGCATGTATATATGTATGCATGCATGCATGTATATATGTATGCATGCATGTACATATGTATGCATGTATGTATGTATGTATGCATGCATGTATGCATGCATGTATGTATGTATGCATGTATATATGTATGCATGTATGTACGTACGTATGTATGTATGTATGCATGCATGCATGCATGTATGTATGTATGTATGCATGTATGTATGTATGCATGCATTCATGCATGCATGTATGCATGCATCTATGTATGTATGTAGCATGCATGCATGTATGTATGCATGCATGGGTGGGTGTTAAAAACCAAGCATTTTGAAAAACCAGTGTATTATCATGGTTTTTAAATGTTGAACTAATTTTCTTCCATCCAAATCTGCACCAAAAAATTATGGTACAGTTGTTCAAAACTATTAATATAATTACAACAAACAGACTGCCATTTGTTTTCTCTTTTGAGTTTATTAAAAAGATTTTGTCCACAGTAGTTCAGAATCCGGCACCAACAATAAAAACAAGTTAATCAAAAAATAAGTTCACACCCCCCAAGCATTGAGCATAATGCCGAAATAAAAAAGGGGGATAAATAGAAAATATAAACATGTAATCAAAATATATTTCACTTGAAAACATTGCAAATTTTTCATCAGCTCAACTTTTGGTCATCAATTTTTGAGTTTAACAGTTGTACAGGTGTTAGAGTTTGATTTAAAAAAGAAAACCTTAATTCTGCAGATGATGACAACATATACATGAACTGAAACGAGTACACAGCAACGACAGCCGAGCAAAATAGCATCACATGAAAGCTTAACAGTGCTCATCTTTTATTATAATGAATTAAAACCACAAAAATACTGATCGTCATGTTTGTCTGGATCAGTATAACCCAAATAAGAAGTTTTAGGTAACAATAAAATACTGTATGGCTTCAGCGTCGTTTGAATAACTCTTTTTTTTACGTAGAAATATCCAGGAACCCACAAAATACATTCTACAATTACCTACAATACTTTTGAATACTAATTAGTCACAATTAATCATCTAAAAATACAACATACATACATACACATTTTTAAAAGGTGGCTGGTGTCATCACAAGAAAACATAAAAAAACACAATTTAATTTTTTTTATTTTGGTTTGAAAAAATAATTAATATGGAAAGTTACAAAAGTCCCATTTAATGATAAAATATACTGAGTCGCACTGCATATTGTGTGTTTGTGTGTGAAATGAACAATGTTTCTTGAAGAGTTCGAAGTGATAAAGCAGCAGAACTTTCATTGCGACAGAAGTGTCTTTAAAAAGTCCAAATAAATTCAGTTTTTATGGTTGAAAAGTTGATCAAACCCAAATAATATTTAAAAAAAAAGTTGGGCAGATCTTTGGTAAGGCACAAAGTTTGTTGCAGTGAAAACCATTAAAGGCACAAAACTGATAGAAACATTATTTTCTAAGGCACCAGGAGGAGGAAGCTTCCTTCTTGAAATGATGACATGGTCTCACTTCCTTCCTACTTCTTCTCCAACTCTGAGGGACTACTAGCATCAGCTAGCAGCTCCGGACTTAAACACTCAATCGGACAATGGATGTTCTGAAAGAAACAGGAACACAAACATCAGTTGAAGCAGTTTATATTTTAGGCGCTAATGTAAATAAAGTAGGGGCTGAATACAAAGTAGACTAATCGACTAGTAGACGTGTCAATTCTGTGTCATCTCACACGTTTTTATATTTGAAGTCGACTAGTCGCACCCCACTCCCACTGCTGATCTCAACTCTATTCCACCCAATCAGCGTGTTGGATTAAATTAAATTAAAAACGGCAGCAGTTTTGCAGTTTGATAATAACTTTGCTTTTCCTTTGACTTATTTGCAGTATGATAAATGGTAGGTATTTTGTAAATAACAAATGACTTGTGCAACTTTTTTTTTTGCACATATGATAGCATCTTGAGTTCCTATGACGTCACTGACTAGTCAAAGTCGTCTCGACTTTTATCATGTTAAAGTCGACTTTTGAAAATATGTAGTCGTTTAACCCCTAAAATAAAGTTATTCTCTAACAAAGAAAAAAAAATGCAGCAACATTTTTAAGACTATAATTGTGTATCCCAGCTGAAATAAAATGAACATTACTATAGATAACAAACAGTAACGCTTCTGAAAATTAGCATACAGCAGTGGTGATTTTAGCCTCTTTTTGGGGGTGCTCAAGCACCCCTAATTTTTAACTCAGCACCCCTGAAAAATAAAGAAACCATCATCAAGATTTTGTAATGAAACTCTGTTCTCTATTCTTAGATTCACCAAAATATTGAATACATGTGGAATAAATGATGACAGTCTTAAACAGGCCAATAAAATCTAAGCTTTTTTTTGCATGAGTGAATCCTTAACGCCATCTCTCAATCAATCCAGTACGCTTGTTAGCACATGGGCGTAGCCAGGATTATATGAGGGGCGGTTCGTTTAAAGGAAAAGAGGACCTGGAAAGAGCAACACGCCCCGGTGGTTCACTGGAAGCGCGTTGGGTTGCCAATCCAAACTTTATCTCGACTCGGGTTCGATCCTCACTTGGTTGAACTTATTTTATGTTTGTCTTTTATTGGATTTAAAAAAGGAGTTTGTGTTATGCCTGTGGTTAACACAAACTCCTTTTTTTTTCCAATAAAAGACAAACGTAAAATAAGTTCAACCAAGTGAGGATCGAACCCGAGTCGAGATAAAGTTTGGAGTGGCAACCCGATGTGCTTCCAGTGAACCACCGAGGCGTGTTAACCGGTTTGACATTAGCGGTTTCTCCATAACTTCTCTTTCCACCTCTCTTAACACAGAACTTGTTTTGTGCGGGAGTTGTAGGCGGGACTTCATAGGCAAAGTGGGCGGTTCGTTCGAACCCCGCGAACCCCCCCTGGCTACGCGCATG
>JBBPBX010009322.1:26106-60295 GCA_038048925.1 Garcialebias charrua
GCCTTTTTCTTTCTTTTTTTTCTTCTTTTTTTTTTTGCAGGGTTAGGGATAGGGTTTCAAAACTGCCACTAGGGAGCAGCACTCAACTGTTCAAAAATATATACTGTAATTACTATTTTAATTTCTGTTTTGTTCATGGTTAGGGTTCTTATATTACCATAAACATGATGACCAAACGTCAGAATTCTGAAAAATGAATAAATAAATAAAATAATAATAATAGTAAAAAATAAAAAAAACTTTATACATATCTTACTAAGTTCAGGAACAAGATGACTTCACCTGAGTGGTACAGATTTAAGAGCTAATTCATCAAACACTACAAATGTACAGGTATTTGATTTTAACATTTGCTAATGCATTATAACAAACCAGTACACACCAAACCTCATTTAAATATCAAACTGGTGCCACTTACGAGTCCTGGCTTTGCCCACGAGCGGTGTGCTTCTCAAAGCATTCTGCAGCGCTACAATCTTAATCACATACTCTGTGCCAGGTTTCAGACCTAAAATCAAACAAACAACACAAGAAAATACTTAAACATTTGTCTCTTTTAGTAAAACTAATGATTATTCTTTTTTTAAACTGTAACTCGTGAACACTTACCACTGATTGTAGCGTAGCTCTGGCCTGCGTGAGGTCTAGGAGTGGCTTCTCGAGGCAAACCTCCAGCCTCCTCATAGGTGACATAATAACCAGTGACCTTTAGGCTGAGAGAAGGCTCCCACATAAATGAGATGCTGTTAGGATTCAGGGAGGTGAAGCGGATATTGGTGGGTGGGATGACCACTGGTTGAGCTGCAAGAGAAACAAGCAAATCATTACTCTGGAGAATACACTGACTCCATGTTATTTAGAACAACAAGAAAAGATAAACAGCAGATATAATCACACTACTCTTGTTCAGAAACATGATACTGAAATACCATTGCAAATTGTGATTTTTGTTTCCCCTATACATCTTCCCTGAGGCTTTTTGTGCATTTAAATTTTGCAAAATCTACATTTTTATTGTTTGATAATGAGCTAATTTATCAATGGTGTAAATCAATGCAGACTTGGACATTGTTCTTTTCAAATTTCTGTCTACACAGGCAGACAAAGACTGCAGACAGAGCAGTAAGAGTACAGACAGGGTTGAGGGGCACGGTGACAAACATGTTCCTCTGAAACAAATACCAATTCACTGAGAGAAGTGAAGCATTAGAGGAAGTCTCGTTATCTTTTTTTTTTACATGCTCAATTTGACAATGTAGGAAAAATAAAGCAATTTGATGCAATTGTCAAATAAGTTCAAAAGGTGACTCCTGCCTGTTGAATTACTCTTTCACAGTTGCCCACTTCAATAACTATTCATTTTTGAATCAATTTAATTTCATGTAATTATTTTTTTATAATAGATGTTTACTGCAACAATGAAAATTTACTTCAGGATTAAAAATAATCAAATTTAAATGTAAATTTGATGAAAAAAAAAATCCTGTTTGAGTCCTTCACACTTATTAAATCTATCCTTATTGCCGCAAGTTATGCTTTATAGGACCCATACAAATGAGACACTATATTAATATGGAAACTTTGTTTTCCTGTAAATATGTTCAAGTTCAAGTATCTTTATTGTCATTTGCATCACATGTGGTACATGAGGTGGAATGAAACTGTGTACTCAAGGTCCCAGTTACACCCAAAATAGCAAAAATATAAAGTATAAAAAGAACAGTATATAAGGATCTAAAGTACGGTACAGTATATGATAAACACATGCTAAACATCTAAGATGTACACTCAACAGCAGCCAAAACATGAATACAGCAGCATAAAGGCAAGAGATCAGAAGTATGGATATATGTACCATCCCAGATGAATATACATGAGTAATGTATGAGTACTCAGTACTTCAGTAAAACGTGTGATATTACCTGTGGTGGCGGTGAGCGTGAACGGTATGCTGCGTCCACTGCCCTTCAGTGTATAGAGATTGATCTTGTAAGTGGTGCCAGGCTCCAAACCTTATATGCAAATACAGAAAAGTTCATGTTTTTATTGTTATTTTCTTATTTGTCTTTAAGTTTTAAAGAATGCCAAACAGGTGGTGACTAATTATCTAACTTCTTTATTGATATGTTGTATTGTACTGGACCTCTAATAGTTCCCTACCTGTAATAGAGTAAGAGCGCGAGTCAGGGTTGACAGTCTTTTGTATGGGTTTGTAGCTTGAAGAAGAGGAAGTGGGTGTGACTTCAATGAGGAACCCAGAGATGGTATTGGTTTTTGATCGCCAAGTTAGAGTGATGGAAGAATCCTTAAGATCAGAGATGCGCACGCGTCGAGGAGGGCTGATATCTTCATATCGATGAGCAACAGAAAAAAGGAGTATGAGTAACAGGAAAGCAGTTATACCAAAACTGTGCATCAAGGTCTATAAATACTGTAAAGACCTACTCTCCAGAGTCGAGACCTCTCCTTGGACTGGTCTGCTGGTCAAAGTGTTCTTTAGTGCGTAAACATAGACTTCATAAGTTGTTGCAATCATGAGTCCTGAGATGTGTGCCTGGGTGGCATCCGGAGCCAGGTTGATCTCTTTGGTTGGTCCACTTGTGTCCTTTGGATTCACCACCACACGGTACCCAGTGAGACTTGTGGGGCTAGTTATTTGATTTTCCTGACCCGGTGCCAACCAGTGCATCACGAATGAGGTGGGACCAACTTGGGTGAACTTGAGGTTAGAAGGAGGAGCGATAGCTGGAAGAGGAAAAAAAGAGAATTAGTAAGAAATAGGATGACACTGTGATACATTTTGCACAGTTTATGTTCTTTGACATATGAAGAGCAGTTAACAGATAAAAATCCCATTTACTGGTACAGAAAAGTGAGGCAACACGGGTTTTGTACCAGCTTTAACCAACCAAATAACACAGATGTAAAGCTTTAATTACCTGTAACTTGTGTCCCAATCAGTGGTGTACTGGCTGTACCATCGTGCACGGCAATGACCTTAACGGAGTACTCAGTTCCAGGCCGGAGTCCATCAATAACAGCAGAGTCAGCATCTCCTCTCAGAACAATAGGCAGCTCTCTCTCACCCTCCTCTGAACTCGCATACAAGATTCTGTAAGATGTTACTGTTCCCTCAGGACTGTCCCACGTGATTCGCAAGGAAGTGGAGTCGATGTCAGAGAAAGAAAGGTCCTTTGGATGATCAACGTCTAAAAAGGCAAGAGGTTTGATTTGTTGCATTTCATCCATCCATCCATCAATTGAGGCAAACTAAACATTTCCACAATCTTTCTGAAGAAATATCAAACTCTTACTTGTCACAGTGTTCACCAACAGTGGGGCGCTCTCTCCTTCTAGTCCAAGAGTGGACACACTAAAAACGTATTCCGTAGTAGGCAGCAGGCCTGAAAAAGTGAACTCTGTCTGGTCTGGATAAGAGAATGAAAATGACTGTTTTTTCCCCCAATGTTTAGAAGAAATCAAGCTTCCACACACTGAAAATCAACCTGAACACCATACCTGATTCCACCACTTGAGAGAAAGATTGTCCCTGTCCACTTATGGGGACCCCTGTCACTCTGTAGCCTTTGATTGGACCGTGAGCTGGGCTCCATCTCACTGTGGCGCTGTTGTCATTCACTTCCATCACTTCCATTCCAGAGGGCGTGTCCACACCTGGGAAAGGAAAAAGTGGAGATAATAAGTCAAACCCAAAGCCAATTACAAAAACATATTTATGTTTCTATTTATTTAAATTTATTTAAATTCAAACTTGGTTTAAATTAAACAAGTTATCATTGAACATTGAAAAAACTAATTATATGATATTTAGTTTAAAAAAAATCAACTGTAGATTTTCTTTTCAAAATTGATGATGTTAAGATATGAAGAGTGAGTGAAGTAAGGTTTCTGGGAGTAATTATCGATGATAAATTGTCATGGAAAAAAACATATTAATTTTGTAAGAACTAAAATGTCTAAGTCCATGTCAGTACTATATAAAGTAAGGGACTTACTGAATGACAAGGCTTTGTGTTTGCTGTATAATACAATTATTGTGTCACATTTAATTCATTGTGTTGGTGTTTGGGGCACAGCTTGTAAAACTGTAACAAAGTCTATTTTTATTTTACAAAAAAGAGCTGTAAAAATTATCTCAAGAAAACATTATTGTCATCCTTCAAGTGTTTTGTTTTATCAACTGAAATTACCGGTACTTAAGTTTTATGATTTGGTGGACTACAATTTTCTATTACTTATGTACAAGGCTCAGAATCACATTTTACCATCGAACATACAAGCGTATTTTGTAAAAAAGAGTAGTTGTTATAATTTAAAGGGAACAGATATTTTTGTAAAGCCGAAGTATAGAACACGTTTAAGGGGTAGGTCTACTTTAATGAAGGGAATTGGTTTATGGAATAGTTTGAGAAATGATATTAAAAAAGAGAAAACATTAATTGTATTAAAGAAAAAGATCAATAATATATTGCTGATAAGATATATTTAAGTTAGTTAATATTTAGGAACTATAATGAATAATTGGGATGTTTTGTGGTTTGTTGTATGATTTGTGAGTATTGCTTGAATTGAATGTTTGAATTGATTTTGTTAAGAAGGGGCAGAAATGATAAGATGTTATTCTTCTTCTACTGCCTTTCATTTTATAGGTATTTTATTTTCTTTGTTTTTTTTTAATTGTATTGTGTTTTTTAATTGAAATGAAATGAATAAACAAACAAACAAACAAATGTGTACAGCGTTCATATTTATACCTGTCCTATGCATGACGTAGATGGGAATGCTGGATGCAGGGCTGTCTCCTCTGCCAGTCACAGCGTAAACAGTGATGGTGTAGTCAGTGCCAGGCTTCAAATTATCAATTGTAGCAGTGGACTGGGAGCCGGGTACAGTAAACTCCTTAGGGTTACTGTGACTTCCTGATAAAAAAAAATTATCTAAATGCACAATTTGTGCTACAAACAAAACAGTATAACAAAACTTAGCTATTGATTTCTTAATTTAGGTAAATTTAAGTGCTTCTGGTCACCTGACTCTCCGTGAGTGATCCTATAGTAGCGCACGGTGACTGGAGGAGGGGCCCAACGAACATTGATACTCGTGGGGGTTGACTCAAGCACTTCCAGGTCCGTAGGAGCATCAGAGACTGTGGGAAATATACGGAGTCGTAGACAAAGATAAACACATTAAACCATTTTGGTGATGTCAGAATAAAATGTCTCATGCTGCAGTTCCTGTTTCCATACTTGTTTTCTGTGTCCCGCTGAGAGGCAGACTCTCCTGCGTCCCGCTCACTGCATAAATGTTGATCGAGTACTCTGTGTCTGGAGTGAGGCCCGTCATAGTGAAGTGGTTCCTTGAAGGGGGCAGCCTCTCGTCCTTGGTCCTTCCTCCACTAACCATCTGATAACGAATGTGGTAACCGGTGATTTTGCTCAGCGGAGGGAGCCAGTGCACGGTGAAGGAGTTGGTTATGATTTCAGAGAAACGAAGGCCAACTGGTGAATCCAATGCTGAAGACAGAACAGGGAAAAATCCACAGCATTTGAGCAAAACTAAGAGTTTCATTTGATGTTTTAAGTCAATAAAAGCTCATTGTACAGTACAGTACATCATCATCACCTGTTTTCCTGATGCCAACAATTGGCGAGCTCTCTCTCTGCTCATAGACGCACACTACGCTCACCAGATACTCAGTGTTGGGCAGCAAATCTGAAAACAGCAAGGGGAACCAAAATACAAATGTAAGTTTCAGGGTGTCTGCATGAATTATTGATGCTTGCAGTAACTTACTCTTTAGCACCACCCTGTTAGTCCTGCCTCCTACACTGGTTTCTGTTAGTTCATCATCCTCGTCAATTGGCTGATATCTGAATTATATCCAAAGCAACAACATGTAAGTGTCTTAAAATACCAATAGGTTTTCAAAATAACTTCATAAGAAAATACAGGTAGTCCCCGACTTACGAACGAGTTCCGTTCCTACGCCCGTTCGTAACACGAAAATCGCTGTAAGTCGAAAATACGTCCAAACGGCACCTCATACATGCACCTCATACATCCAAAGGGCACCTCATACATCCAAGCACCTCATACGTACAGTACTGTATTTTTACCAAGCACTTAGCCTATCCTAACACATTACCCTACATAATTATCAAAAAACACATACATTTAGGAGCCATAATTAAGGAAAAAATAGTTAATTTATTACTGGGAGCTGGTCATTTCTTCCTCCGTCTGTTAGCATGTTAGCTCGTGCACCTCCGAGCTCTGCAGCTTGCTTCACGAGGTCCACAGCGTTTACAGCAACGTCTGTTAGCATGTTAATTCGTTGCTAGCATGTTAGCTCATTGCTCAGCTGTCCTCTGCTCCTCCTGTATTTCCACGCGCAGTCCAGAGGTCTGCCTGCTCTGTAGGTTTCCACTGAGCGCGTCAGTGGAAACCCCCTCCTGTAAGTTTCAAGCTCCCCCAAGCTTTGTTTCCTGCTCCCCCATTCCCTCCTGCTCCCCTAAGCGCATTCGTAAAGCGCATTCGTAAAGTCGAATCATCGTAAGTCAAGGACTACCTGTAGTGAAATGTCTTTAAAGCTCAACATTGTTTATTCTCTTACCTAATGAGGTAACCAGTGATGTCTGGGGTGTGAGGAGGTTCCCATGTGACCTCCATGCTGTCAGGTCCAACTTTACCAAAGCTCAAATCAGTGGGGGCTGGTACAGCTATGTGAGAAAGAGATAATAATAATAATAATGAATTCAATTTATACTGCACTTTTCATTAATAAAAATCTCAAAGTGCTATTATATTGATTATAGATTGGATCAGAATGCATTAAAAAGCCATAAAATAGATCCTAAAAATTGTTTGCCTGAAAAAGATTAGGACATTTACATTGCTTGTTAGGTGTCATGAAAAAATAATGAAAGACGAAGACTTAAATAGTGAATCAATTCCATTTTTTTTTCAATTTAAAAGACAGTTGTCTGTTTTATTCTATGCCTAAAATGGTACAAAAATGACAAATAAAATGTATTGATGAAAACTTTTTTTTAAACAGACGGTCCGTGTTTACACAATTGTTGACAATAAAGGCAAGCAATTGAATTTCATTAGCAATTCTTTTGAAGAGGTATTTAGTTTAGTTACAAACAGATAAATTAAATAGTTGTTTGAACGTCACCCAGAGGCATCTCAAAATATATAACACAAATCTTTTTCCAGTTAGGTACAAAAAACGTACATGTTTGTTGAGTGAAAATGATTGGTTCGCTCTCGCCGCTTTCCGTGACGGTGGTCACACTGATGTCATAGTCGATGCCTGGCTCCAATCCGTAGACCGTGTAATTACCAGTGGTGGGATTGACCATGTCTTCAAAAATAGGGATGCTCTCACCAGAAGCAGCCACCATGATCTTGTAACCTGTGACAACTGGGGTGCTGAGCGGTGACCAGCGGAGACTGATGCTCGTGTCCGTCACGTTCCCAAAGCTGAGGTCGGTCAGCCGTGGCACCTCTGCATGGGTGGGAGGATGATTGGGGAGAGAAAGAGCGCAGAAACAAACAACAATTGTTGAATGATAAAGCTCTGTATCTGTTATATACAGTAATACAATTTTTGTTCCACATTTAATTTATTGTGTTGAAGTTTGGGGAAAAGCATGTAAATCTACAACAAAGCCTATTTTTATTTTACAAAAAAGAGCTGTGAGAATTATTACAAGAAAGCCCTATTGTCATCCATCAAATATATTATTTAACCAACTTAAGTTGCTGAAGTTTTATGATTTGGTGCACTATGATATTTTATTAGTAATGTATATAGCTCATAATAACGTACTGCCTTCAAACGTACAAATGCTTTTTGTTAAGAGAAGGAGCTGTTATAGTCTTAAGGGAACTGAGATTTTTGTAAAACTTCAGTACAGAACTAGTTTAAAGGGACGGCCTGTTTCTATACAGGGAGTTGAATTGTGGAACGGTTTAGGAAATGAAGTTAAAAATGCAAAATCAGTGCTTGTGTTAAAAAAAAAGATCAAATCTAAATTGTTAACAAAATATTAAAATTTTCAGTTTAAAATTAATATTGTACTATAAATTTTAAGCTCAGTGATGAAATACTCTTTTTGTTCGATTACTCATTGACGAGCATTGTTTGAATTGATTGTTTGAATTGATTTTGTTTTTGATTTGGAAAAGAGGGGCAGATATAATAAGATTTCTTCTTCTTTCTGCCACCTTTCATTTTATGTTTGTTTTTCTTTTCTTCATATTACATGTAAAATGGGTTTTTTTTATACAGAATGTAAAATTAATTTTAAAAAACACACCAAGGAAGACAAAAAGAGTTTGAATAAGAGCAAAGAAGAGCAAGCCCAAGAAGGAGACATTAAGCTGAGTTATATAAACTACTTCCAACATTTTTAAATATGCAGCATATCAAACTGATGGAAGACTTGATGCAAGCTGATTTCTCCTCGTTTATATGCATATCCAGTTCGGTTATTCAATAAAATGGTTTCATTCATCCTAATGCACACAGAGGAAAAAATTATCTGGGATGCAAAATAGTTTAGCAGCTGGTATTTCATTAAAACAGAAATAGTATTGTTAAAAAGAATGAATAATATAAGTGTTAAGGGTTAAAGCTGACATGGTCATTTAAAATTGTGGCTAATACAATAAACATCAAACTTTTTTTTTTGAAACTTCTAAAACACACCTGGGGTGATGACGGTTGAAACAGGAGTGCTTTCCATGTCATCCTTCACTGTGACAACACTGACATTGTACTCCACACCTGGACTGAGGTTTTCCAGGGTGCAGGAATTCTGCCCAGCATCTACAAACTCCTCCAAGCTGTTTCCTTGTTGCCCTTTGGTGGGAATGCACGTCACTTTGTAGCCTGTGATGTCTTCAAGAAACAGGGGTTAGGAGAGGCATTTAGCAATGTTAGATGTTGCTCATGCTTGATGGGATGGATTGTCTGAATTTCATGCACAGGGTTTTTAGTGCATACCTGGTGTACCAGCTCCATTCCACTGAACGACAAGCTCACCGGTGCTTGGGTTGGACTCCAAGTTTAGATCAGTAGGAGGGGTCAGTGCTGGAGTTGGGAGGAAAATTATTTTTGTACTGGTAAAAATGTGGTTGAGGGAAAAGCAACAACATCAATCAATAAAAATGATGATAAGTCACATATTAATGGTTTTATTCAATACATACGTGTGACTACATGTCGAGTTATTGGGGTTCCTTGTTCTTGGCCATTGAAAACTGGCTGGACACTGTAGGTGTATTCTACTCCCGGAGTCAAACCGGAAATGTAAATACTTCCAGATTCGGAGACAACATCTCTTACAGCTTCCCCACCCTGACTGGGCTGGACCGTCAGCTGCAAGACAAATGCAGTTACAGTCAGAAGGAGGAAAAGTCATAGGATGTGAGTATGGGAGGTACAGGTCAGAGGTCTGTGCTTTCCCAAGAACATTGAAGCCGAATGAACGTTCTCATCTCTGGAGAGACGTGTTTGGACCAATCAGATGCATCTCTCAGGCCTTGAGAACTCCTACTGGGCCACTTTAAAGATAACTCACAGAACAACTAATTACTAGAATATGCCTTTCACAAAGAATGGAAGAAAATGAGGGAATTTTAAGATAATCACAAAATCCAGTCGCTCCGCTGTCAAAAAGTAATTCAACATGTGATTCAAATAGAAATATAATCAAAGATATGCACGCATCAGCAGTGAACACACCTTGTATCCAATATAGGGAACTGGAGTCCAGGAGATTACTATGGAGGTATCGGTCACATCGGTGTTGAACTGAGGAGCATTGCCCATTGATGGTTCTACAAAACACAATCAAGTTATATTCCTATGACGTTTAATTTACTAGCACAGGAAAACACGACCTAGCCTAAGGTTGTTTGCATGCCCACCATCATATCTTTATTCAGGTGTAGAGGCAGGGCTTCCGACTTGGGACCCGAAGGACCCAGGTTCAAACCCCGGCCACTACACACCTTGGGGTGTCTATGAGTGCACACCTATTTCCCCAGCTCCCCGGGCGCTTTCTATGGCTGCCCACTGCACCACCTGGTGGTGGTTGGGTTAAATGCAGAGACGAATTTCGTCTTGTATGGGAAACATACACAGATGACAAAAATGTGACACTTATTTATTTATTATTCAACTATTTGAAGCATTACAATTAATAGAATGCCTTTTAATTCACGTCCTATCTGATTTGGTGTTATCCCAATGTTAAGCAGTCCATGTTAGGCCGATGCAAAATTACCAAAGATTTTTTTGTTTTTAGGTTTTTATTAATGTGTATACACTCACCTGTGGTGAACACAGCAGTCTCTCCTTCACTCAGCGTATTGCCTTGCTCTGAGTGCAGTGTGACTGTATAATCTGTATCAGGCTCCAGGTTCAGGAGAGTGTATTGGGGGAGGTGTGCAGGCAGGCGCAGTTGTTTGGGGTTTGAGCCTTCTACGTTAAGGAAGAGACGATAGCCAGTGATTTTGGCACGGGGTGCAAACCACTGCACTACCACGCTGTCTTCAGTCACATCGGTAAAATGGATGTCTGTGGGGGCATCTGGCTCTAAAGAAAAAAGATATATATATATTGGATTTAGAACAGTGGAATTGCATTTTGGAGAACATTTTCTTTTGGAAAACATTCTATACCATTTGCTTTGTACAAGTTGTGTCTGTTTTTAAATAAATATTGATAAATGACATATCTGTAAAGATTGAAGCTCTTAAATGTTTATATTCTCATCAGTCATGCAATATCAGCCCTCTTTTTGGTGTTTCTTTAATTATACGTCTTTAGCTGAAGCCAAAGCAAAACAGAAAAGACTACAACATTGTGCACCACTTTTCACTAAATCCCCAATGGTTGATTTTGTCAAGAATGAATATACAAAGGATCTTCCAAATCTGAAAACTGTTTTTAAATGAGGCCATTTATTATACTTACTTGTAGTTTGCTCTCCAATAAGAGGTAAACTCTCTTTTCCATTGTTAATGCTGTATACACTAAAGCGGTACAGCGTGCCAGGCTGTAAGTGTGTCACATCGATGTATGAGTTCTGATCAACAGGCAGAGTCAGCTCATTTTGTGGAGACCCAGACTCATCAACAGAAGCCACCGTGACCCGGTAACCTGAGATGCCACCGGCAGGGTTGGACCAGGTCAAAACAATTTTCTTGTCAGACACTTCAAAGAACTGGAGGTCAGTTGGGGAAGCCACTTCATCTGTGGAAAGGGAGACAAAAACAGAAATGTGGTCTGCATTTTACTCATTGTTTGTGCAAGTAATCCCCACTGCGATACAAGATCTATGTCAACATTTAGCCACATTATTTTTGTGGAAAAAAAAAACTAGAAATGTGGTCTGCATTTTACTCATTGTTTGTGCAAGTAATCCCCACTGCGATACAAGATCTATGTCAACATTTAGCCACATTATTTTTAAAAAAAAAACTAGGCTACACTGAGACAAAACTGATTTTTTTTTTTTTAAGAGTGATGGATTGTGATTGATTTAATGGGCAAAAGTAAAATGCTTCCTCCAGGTCAGAGGTGAGTCCCTACCCTAAGGGAAGAAAAATGCTATGGCATGTTTCCCTGACTTAATTTGTATTATTGGGAAAAAACATGGGTGAACATTTAAAATCATCAGATGGGCATCAGCCAAAGTTGAAGTAGTACATTTGTCTGTCCAAAGATGAGATCACAGTCTGTTAACTAGGTCATGCAAATTCAATCCATCTTTCAAACTGTACAAGCAAGCATTTACAAAGCTCTTGAGCATCTGGCCCAAACAAATGTTCGACTTGGCAGACAAAGAATAAAAACTCAACAGCTGTGAACTCACTGACTTTGCATTGGAAAAATCTTCTTATTTTTTACAATGCTGTAAACTTTGAAAAATAAATAACTTAAATGACACTCTCACTTGCAATTATTATTATTATTATTATTATTATTATTATTATTAGATCTTTGTTCATGGAGCCAAGATGGTGTAGTGGCAGGGCTTTTGACTTAGGACCTTCATACAGGTTAGTTCCAATTGAATAATAAAAATAATAATGCATTTTATTTGTCAGCCCCTTTCAAGAAACCCAAGGACACTTCACTACATTAAAAAACACAAAATAAAACAATACAAAATGGCTATAAAACACTAAACCAAGAAGAAAATAACAAGAAACAAAAGTGAGAAGGCTAACAGGTGAGTTTTGAGTTGTGATTTGAAGGTCAGAAGGGAGTCAGTATTACAGATGTCCAAGGGAAGGATGTTCCAGTGTTGGGGAGCAGAGTGAGAAAAGGCTCTGTGTCCCATGGTGCTGAGGCAGACAAGAGGCATGTTGAGGTGGATGGAAGAGAAAGAACGAAGCGAGCGTGAATGGGTGATAATGTGCATGCGATCAGACAGATAGGGAGGGACAAGGTTATGGATGGTCTCGAATGTGTACAACAGGATTTTAAATTGAATTCCGAATGTGACTGGAAGCCAGAGAAGTTGCTGTAAAACTGGGGTGATGTGGTGAAATGAGGGGGTTTTGGTAACCATACGGGCAGCTAACTTTTGAGCCATTTGAAGCTTACGGAGTAATTTGTGAGGCAGACCAAAGAGGAGAGAGTTGCAGTAATCAATTCAAAAAATGACCAAACTATGGACCAGGATGGACACAGCGTGTGGGGAGAGGGATGGACGGAGACAGCTGAGATTTTTATTAATGAAAAGTGCGGTATAAATTGAATTTATTATTATTATTATTATGTTTCGAAGGTGGAAATATGCAGACCGGGCAATATTATTGATGTGAGAGTGAAAAGAGGGAGTGCTGTCAAGAACAACACTCAGACTCTTGGTGTGAGAAACCAAGGAGCTTTCAATGGTGAGGGAAAAACTGTCGACTTTAGATATGTTGGATTTAGTGCCGATGAGTAGATACTCTGTTTTTTCACTGTTTAATTTAAGGAAGTTAGGCGTAAACCAGGATTTAATTTCAGCTAAGCAGGAAGTGAGCGAGGAAGTGAAGAAGTAGGTGCGGTAGCTAAGAAGAGCTGGGTGTCGTCGGCAAAACAATGGAAGTGAGTGTTAAATTTACGGAAGATATTGCCAAGAGGGAGAAGGTAGTTGAAAAGAAAAGAAGGGGCCCCAGGACAGAGCTTTGGGGCACACCTGAAATCACGGGGGAGGAGTGCGATCTGAATGATTTAAGTTGGATGAACTGAGTGCAGCCAGAGAGATATGACTGAAACCAAGCGAGGGGTGTATGGGTGATGCCAATGGATGGAAGTCTGCAGAGAAGGACTCATTTACAAGAGCTCAAATAGGTTTAAGAAGGCTCATTTTGAATGGAATTCATCTTTTTTTTATTGACCTTGTTCTATTTAACCCACAGCTATAAAAAACTCAAATGCAAGCACAGAAGCTTAGTCATTTCAACCACTTTGTTTAATCATAATGCTGCTTATGGTGGCATACAGTGCTTATATACCTGGAATGGGATGTCCGGTGGTGTTGACTTGTACAAAGATTGGTTCACTCTCCAGGTTCTCTTCCACAGCAAATATGCTAATGTTGTAGGACATCCCAGGAAGAAGGTCGCTTAGAGTCACAGAAGTTGCCGTATTGGGAAGAGTCAGTTCCATACTTTCACCCTCCTCTGAAGGCGCATAGACAACACGGTATCCTGGACAAAGAGGTAAAAATATGGACTGAGAACAAAACAGAAGACGTAGTAAACTAGAGCTGTGACTGATCAAGATGCTTCTATCATACCAGTGATGGGAGCAAGTGGTCTGTCCCAGCTGATGAGAATAGAGGTATCTCCAACCTCCTCCACTTCATGCTCCTTGGGAGCATCAGGTGCTGTTGAAGAAATGAGGTGTAAGCATGGAAAATAAAAGGTTTCAGCCAAAAGCTAACAGATTGAGGCTCTCAATCTAGTTACAATATTTTAGGGCCTTGAAGATGAAACTAAAAACTGCCTGAAAGAGAACAATAAGTATAAAATAAGAACAGGTGGATGTATTAGTCTTCTTTGTGTTCATTCGTATTCATCTGTTCATGCTGCTGTTCGACGTATTGTTTTTGTACCACTAGTGCTTAGTGTATTATTAGTTTAACGTTGTTCTTCGTTCATATCTTAGATTTTATTACTGTTTTTCTTTTACAATTTATACTTTAGTTGGATGCATCTGGGACCCTATGTACACAATTTTGTTCCACCACATGTACCACATGTGGTGTGTATGTCAAATAAAGAAACTTTGACTTTTCTTACCGGTTGTTTGTGAAGTAGTGAGAATTAAGTTGTCTCCTTCTCCGTCTGTAACCTCATAGACATTCACTGTGTACTTCCTTCCTGGCAGAAGCTCATTAATGTTCACTGAGGTAGTTGTACGAGGCAAATCTGAGAGAAGGGAAATAATTGCATGGCAACAGATTGGAAAATATAGTACTGCTGACAACTCGGCACAAAACAAACTGCGCATGGACGTAACTGCACTTACCTAAAACGATGGGCTCCCTAGGTCCCTGTCCTTGCTCAATGAGCTCATACTCTACTCTGAAACCAGAAATGGTGTCGGAGGCAGAAACCCAGGAGATGACAAAGCTGTTGGAAGTGATTTCCGTCACAGATTCTGAGATGTCAATCATAGGTGGAGGTGGGGTGATCTCGCCATATGACGTAGCCACTACAAGGGGGGGAAAAAAGAAAGCAATGAATCTTTTTTCTATCAAAAGAATGAGGTTTTGCAAGGTTCAAGAATTTTTCCAGACCTAGGACTTCAGTATCGTTTCATATTTTGCACAACAGATTCAGTTAAATACAAACAGGAAAAACAGAGACCGTGTAGCATAGAACGTCACAATCGTATCCAAATCAAAGTGAAGAACCAGTAAAACATTTGAGCAACTCAACCGAAACTGAGATCAACTCACATGATCCATACGTTGTAGTGAAGTCGAAGCTTGTAGTCTCTTTTTGTCCCAACCGAAGCACACTAATGAGCTGGCCTTCATATGTTATCCCAGGTCTCAGACCGGAGATGGTGTAGGAGTTAAGATGGCCAGGGATGTTCACCTCCATCCATGGGTTTAGTGTATCTTTCTAAGGTAGAATGCAAATGATTTCCCTATTCAGTTTCCAAATATTGTATAGATCACTTTAAAAGAACTGATGTGATGGACTAATGGAGCTCTTCTCCAGATTTGTTTGTGCTATCAGAACTCACCACTCTCCATTTGAGGATGTATTGGGTTATGTGAGTAGACGACGGGGTGTTCCATTGAATGGGATGGGTGTTTTGCTGGCCTCCGGCTTCTGTTATAACCACATGAACAGGACGATAACCACCTGTGAGATTAAGAGTGCATAGACAAGTGTCAGGAGAACCCCTCCACATATACAAATCACATTTGTGATTAATATAATACCGTATTTTTCGGAGTATAGGTCACACCCGAGTACAGTATAGGTCGCACCATCCAATTATTGCCAAAGAATTGGAAAAATCCATATATAGGTCGCACCTGAGTATAGGTCGCACCTACGTCAAAATGTGGACCGTGTTTAGCTCTGCTGCAAATGTCTCTTCCACAGGAGAAGAAGATTAAGATGCAGTCTGCAGTTCTGTAGTGCAGTCTGTAACTTTTCTAAAAATATATTTTTAACATATTTCTTCACTCTGTCACTATCTCCTGACAGGCTGATGTTAGACAAAGTAATCTCTGAAAAAAACTATAGTCCCCTTGCTTCTCCAGGTGGTAAATAAGAATTTCAAAAAAGCCACAGTGACCCGCCGTTAACCAGCCAATAAAAACAGAGTTTTTAACCAGCCAATAAAAACAGAGTTTTTAACCAGCCAATAAAAACAGAGCTTCTCACGCTCCTAACCCACGCCCCCCCGTCCCAGCCCGCAGCGGCCGCGCAGGTTCTCGTTGAAATAATTGCAAAGCGATGCAAAACTGTTTTGTATGTGACACAAATGTATTAAATTCCCCTTCTTCATCCCTGATCTGGACTTTTCTTTTGTTTTTTTGCCAAAAGTCAAGTGATCGCTTCATCCTCCGCAGCTGAGTCCATGAATGAATTGAGGAAATGAATGAATTTGTCACGAGCGAATTAAACTCGGGTTCAACGTGGCTGCGCGCGGCTCTGCAGATTTCATGGTGTTCTGGTGTGCTGGACCAGCGCTCCCTGTTTTTATTTTATTTTTTAGAACGTTTTATTAACATATAATCACAGAACTTCGCAGCTGCTGACAGGACATGTAGTGGAGGCGGAGCATTCGGAAGCAGAGCTGAATTTCACCGACAGCAAGAGCGAGCTGGCTCGGAGTGGGGAGGGACCAGAATTCTTTCCCAGATGAAAATTTTCCTAAGTGCTGCGTTCTACCAAAAACTGCAGACTGAACCTTTAAAAACAATTAATTGTTTGATAAAAAAATTATAGCAAATATGTGTCTGAGCTGAACTTTTCTTTAATAAATGAATCATTTTAGCAGGATAAACACCTAAAAAAATATTTGTTAGCTGACATTATTGTAAGAGTGTGTCTCAGTTTAATTTTTGTTAATAAATGATTACAAATCAGCTTATTTTATAAAAAGCAATATATAGGTCGCAGGCCATGAAAAAAATGATAAAAAGGTGCGACCTATACTCCGAAAAATATGGTAGTTTAATTTCAAGATGCCTGATGAATGCTGAATAGCAAATCTCAATCACGTTAACGTAACTCTTAAGAGCGTCAATGTGCAGCTGTGTTTTCCTGATCAGAACACAGGGAGAGTGGGAAAACCTAACAGGTTTCTGTGAGATTCCAGCACAGATTTCCATTCCTAGATGGGAGAAAACTTCTGCAAGTCTTGTCATTCTTCACCAAGCATTGAAATGTCTTTAAAAAAAGCTGTTTGAAGGTGGATTTATGTATAAGAGATCAGATGCAGAGGGGAAAAAAAGTTACATTTTATGTCTTTCAGGAGCAAAATACATATTCTTATATCAAATCTCAGTTATGGAAGTAATCCAGCAACTTTTTATCTCACTCTTCCTGGCTTTTATTACTGGATTCAAACAGATGTTGAGGAATGTCAGAGCGGAAAGCATGGGTGGGGGTGGGGGAAATATCTAAATATCTTACTGTCAAATGTAATTCTGCAACACTAGGGAACACATAAATATGTCGGAAAAAATAAAGCGTTGCGCAATCAAGTTACAATCAGGATAAGTGTGAGAAAACAAAAATAATGCTATTGAACTTGACAAAGATGTTTCCTTGCCTTCATTGCCTAATTTAAATCCCCAGTTCCTCATAAACTGTGGTAAACAACAGTTAACAGGTTTTTTTTTCCATTCAGAAGAGTTTGCAGAAAACCCTACATCTGAAAGCTCAATAAAAAGCTGTGGGGTGTGCAATAGAAAATATGGCTGCACGAGCCTATGAGTTTAGGTTAGCAAGTATAAGAAATTAGATGTGAGTTGAAGACTCTTTTCAAATATTCTGGTATGTGTAATGTTGTTAAGCTATTCAAATAAAATTCAAGTCCTCTTTAATGCAAACAGAAGCCATGTGGTGACCAGACATGCTGATAAAAACCAATAGCTTTTATAAAGAACTGAGGTTTTCTAACCGTTTTTCCAAATAGCAGACCTGTAATCAAAGTTTCTGAGCAAGTGGCTCGGTTAACCAGAAGCTGCAAGCAAATGCAAAAACCTCAAAAACAATCTGGGACCAATTACTGCCTATTACAGGCCCACAGGCCACTGGTGAGGGTAAGGGTTATGGAGAATCATATGGGGGGCAGACATGAAAACAGATGCACACTTGCAGCGTGGAGCTGCACGATTTCCCACATGCATCTGTGTATTGCACTCATGCATGCATGCACACCATCAACCTGTACTTTTTCTTTTCTTTTCTTAAATGGATGTTGTGTCTATTTGCTTTCAGACAGACACACAACTCGCTGGTGATAAGAAGCACAGACTAAAAGGAGGTAATAACATAAATCACTCTAACAATAAAAATGACCCAAAAGATTAAATACCACAAGGAGAGATATGCACAGATAACAGACAAGAAAGCTTTTTTTTTTTTTTTTTTTGATTTTATCAATGTTTTGGCTCAATTAGAGGCTTGTGAAAACTTGCCTAGAAAAATAAAAACAAAAAAAAAACTCTTAAACTTTGGTTTTCTTTTCAACCTTTTATGGTGCTTTACAGAGTTAGCCAACTGACTTAAGGTCTGGAAACCTTGCTGCCCTAAATCTAAGTTTGCTGTATTTTATAAAGCAGAGCACGCCACACACAAATACACATATATGCACACACACACACACAGAGCAAGTTCACAGATGGTTGCTATTACGGCCACTTACAACAGAGTAGTGCCGTACATTTTGTATCTTCCGTCAACCTGCTTCAGCAAACACTATCAGTTGAAATGTTCCAATTTTCGCAACCTTACAACCCCACTTATATTTGTCAAATTTATTTATGGTGTTGGAAATTCTATCCCTGGAAATACTAGATCTATACCCCAAAAGTTCGTCATTCATAAAAGGCATGAACAAAATAACATTTTTCTCTTCAGGAATAACACACAAATCAACCTTGGGAAGCTGGAAATGGTAGAAACTTTAGGCTATAAATTTAAAAAGTAAGTAATCTTTGCAGTGATGCAATTCAGTCAAGAAAATGAGGTAATGTAATGGCTGTATAACTTTGTTCTGAAGGCTGGCTACAAACTACAAAATCTGAAACATGAGCTTCATCTTTGATGGCTGGCATTCACAAATCTAAACTGCAGATGTTCTCGAGCTTTTTAGGTAATAGGTGTGTCCGATTTTTTTTTCATACCAAGTCATGAAATGTGTCGCTTAGTGCAGCTGTGACAACACTGATGAACCACATGCTGACAGGAACAAAGGGTCTAAGTGGGGGGGTTGAGCTTGTAAAATGAGGAAATCGCACCAACTTTCATTCAAAGGCCTCATTTTCACAGTGATTTGCAGACATTTTTCAGAGTTAGAGCACAGCTTGTGAAGTTCAGTGTGGAAAAAGTGTTATCCATAAGATTACTGGGATGAAAAGAAAACACAAGGACAGACTGAACGGTGGGTGTAAAAAGTTTAGGTGAGCTTGTGATCATATTTGTGCAACGACTCACCATGTCCCAACACCCCAACATGCACCTACTGGGTATACATACATTTTTTATTTGTCTTAAGCTGTATTCATGCATGAAGACCAAATACGCTCAGGAGAAAAAGTTGACTCTGCTTTTTTCGCAGTTGCATTTTGTGCATGTAATTCACAGCAGGAGCGTTTTCTGGAAATTTAAACCAGAAGGTGGACACACAAGACAGGACGGAGTGAGAAAAGTATAGTACGAAAATGAGTGTGTTTGCTTTTGTGTTGAACTTCAAATCTTTTGGATATTTAACTAGGAGGGTTTAGTAGAAAAATTATCTTCAAAATTTCTGGGTCCGAAGCTACAGATATTGGAAAACACAAGATAAGCTCTTTCTTATCTTATATTTGCATTCCCACGTGCCTCAAGCCCAAACAGAATGTTTGAAATGTACAAAATCATCTAATATATTATTTAAAAATACAAACATCTTACCTGGGTACGACCGCTGGGGCTGACATTTATGCTCTCCAATACCGTTGCCCAAGCAGTAGCACTTGTATGGGATTCCATGCAGGACTTGCTCCCAAGACTCCCCAATCTGATAGAAAACCTTCGTCTGTGGGTCCTCGCACTGGTCTGAAATTGCGAACATTCAACAAAACATTAGAGACGTTCAACTATAAATGTGACGCATGAAATATGATTTGCTACAGTATTTGTTGTGTTTATTGAACAAACAAACAAACAAACAAACACATGTTGTTTAAATTACGATCAAACACACATAATGATTAATCGAATCAACAACTGCATAAATTATGTCGGTTTACCTATAAAGGCACAGTTATTTTTTAAATTATGTTATGTATAGTTATTAAAAGTTAATACTTTCTCATAAATAAAAAGCATAAATCTTTGTCCAGGCTAATTTAATGGGTAGTCAAACTTTTAAAACACCTCTTTAACAAAAACAACATGCAGTGCGAAAGAATGTGACATTAGAAAATATTAAAGCTTGACACTTTCAAATGACATCATTTGTTTGTTGCCATTTCCTCAAACGAACAACACCAGTGTCACAACTGTGATGAGAGCATGCTTGCTGACCTTATTGCTCATCAAAAAGTCTTTGAATATTATCTAGTAGATTTTTTTTTTACTCTATACATGAATTGTGCAGTCCTGTTTGTTTTTATCTTTAAACTTTAATGGTTTTAAGAAAGTTCATGCTCAGTAATCCAGGTATCAAATCCGATAATTCTCAATCAAATGATGTCCAGATGACCTGATTGAGAATTATCGGGTTTAATGGTTTTAGTTTTAAGAACAGGCTAATGTGCATGGTACCCAACATGAATAAATATCCTTATATATCACTTTTGTACTGTGTATAATTAACATATGATGATTTTATTGATATTACCCCAGTAAACTAGATAAGGTACCATATTTTCCGGCGTACAAGTCACACTTTTTTGCATAAATTTACAAGTCCTGCGACTTATACACCAAAGCAACTAATATATGTTTGTTCCCCATACTTATAGCCAATTTTTTGGCTGAGATGACAATCTCATTCATTCTGACATGGAAAATATTGAATACAACCATTTTCAGCCACTAGAGGACCATCGGCTCATATGGCAAGCCAAGTGTCTCATTAATAGGTAAAAGTGGCTATTAATGAGACACTTGGCTTACCATACCAAGCCACCTTCGTCATGCTCCGGAACTCCTGGCACAAATGTCAAATCAGCTGCATTTTGCCATGCCACCCAGGTGAAATGCAGCTGATTGGACCATTAAAGTGCATTTATAAAGGAAGAGTTCAACTGAGAAACACCTTTGCTATAATGTTGAGCAAACAAATTGTTTTAGGTGGTTATCTCGTTAAATTTAGAATAAATGCACAGCGAGTCCTCCCTCTGTGCGTTCCAGCAGCCGTGATTTGACCAATAAAATGCATTTATTAAGGAAAAGTTCAACTGAGACACAGCTTTGCTATAATTTCAAGCAATCAAATAAATGTTTTTAAGTGTTAATCTTGTTAAATTCTTGTTAAAGTCCTCCCGTGCACTCTCCTGCGGCCACCGTATGGCAGCCAATCAATTTTTGGCACACCAGCCAACGTTTCCGCATGGTCAGCGGTGACGCATAATAGATGCGACATATACGGCGAAGCAACATATTCATGTTGTTTCCCTCTTTATTAGACATATTTGTACTGATGCGACTTATACGGTGGTGTGACGTGCACAGCCACAAGTATGCTAGTATAAGTGAACAACTCAAAATAGGCAATGTTATTTTCCCTAACACCCCAGTGCTTCTTGCTACCTTTGGTGTCACATATTTTATGTAGGATTTTCAGCAGAGTTTATGGTCCAAAATTACACCCAAGAATCTGTTCGTATACACTTTTTCTACATTAATTTGATTTATGGTTACATTCACATTTTTAGTTATTTGACGATTGACAAAGAGCATTCATTTGGTATTATTTTTAGTTTATATAAGTCAAACCGTAATTTAGGATTAACCATTTCTGTTGTAACTAACTTCAAAAGGACAGTGAAGTCCAAACAGTTCATCCAATAACCAGCACAGGGTAGAAATCTGTAAGAATTTGAAGAATCTGTTAAAGTCTGTGACGTGATAAACCCACCTATGGGATCACAATTCCATCGACCGCGGCCCAGTCCGAAGCAGGTGCAGTTCATGATATATCCCAGTTCGTGTTTCTTAGTGAAGGTCTGGTTAGCCTCATAGGTCACACTGTCCACGAGACAACGATCTATCACAGAAACTGACACACAAACATAAAACATGAGCAGACACAAATTACCAACAGGTTTCTGATTATATGTATTTTTGAACACTGTGTGCAGTTGAACTACTCAATAATGGTGCAGCAAAGGTCAAACAAAGGCTCACTTGATGCATTGGGAGGTGAGCCATTCTATCAAACATGACCTTTAATGCTTAGCAAACTTTAATTTTAGTGATTAATCATAATATTCCAAATCTAGTCTGTTGCTGACATACCTTGAAGCTGTGAGTGAGCAACACAGTTCCATTCTCCTCGTCCATTACCTACGCAGGTACACCGCATCATTTCACCCAAAACATCATGCCGCTTGTCCCACTGGTCACCTATGCGGTACATCAGCCCTTCGCTCGGTGTGCACACTTCTTCATTAGCTGGAACACACAAACATAGAAAAAAAAAATGCATGGATTTATTAGCTGAATAGTGATTTTTTTATATATATTTGTTTTGTTTCCAAAAATCTGTGTAAGGAGGAATACGGGTCACTAATGCACAACCATATCACCCATACTGTATAAACAAACATAACACTAATTTCATCATACAATTAGCACAAATTCTACACTTTCTAAAACGTTAAAGCCAGCTTCCATGCGTTTTTGAATGGCCGTGTGTGTGTGTTTGCCACATGCTCCCAGTTAATTAAAATGGAGTATCAGAGCTGCAAAAGTGGTCACAACAAGCAGAAACCTGCCTTTAGGTGTACATCAGAGTTATGGAAAGAAAGTGTGTGCCATGTTGGCTTTACTCTAGTCCAGATTTTCACCTTTTCTGGATTCAAATTTAAAGGAAACCATACTCTAGCAGAAATTACAATGAGCTCTGGAAGCCACAACAAGGCATTTATTGTTGAAACCCACCAGTCGCTCACATGTAAAATGCCTGATGTCTCATGAAGGTAAAAACAAGCTAAACCAAATCAATCAAAAACAAACTCATGTCTGAACCAGGATGTCTTACGAGGACAAGAGCCTTTATAGATTTACGAAGCACCAATAAATTAATTGAAGCCATTAGGAAGGTGAAAACCATCCATTTTAGTTGGTTTTGTAACTGAATCTTGCACTGTACAAAAAGCAAATAGCAGCTGGAAGGGAGTGTGATAACACTTTACAATAAGGTACACACAATTTGATTAACTACTAGGGCATTGTTTTTCAACCTTTTTTGAGCCAAGGCACAGTGTTTTCATTGAAAAAAATCCCGAGGCACACCACCAACCAAAATTGTAAACATAGATACACTGTATCCGCCTATATTAAATATATAGTCATTCTTATCAAAGTGTCTTGAATAGAAATGAAATAAACACAAAAATGTAGTTTTATCAAATTTTATATTTCAAATATCAAATTGCACTTAACATGTCTTCAAAAATACACCCGAACAGTACCACAACAATGTGGTCTTAAATTTAAAGAGGTTGTAGAAAAGGGGGGCTTTTTTGAAAATTTCCAAGGCACACCTGACGATCACTCGCGGCACACTAGTGTGCCTAGGCACAGTGGTTGAAAAACACTGTACTAGGGAATGCCTCAGGAAAGAATCAGAAACAAATCAGGAGCTAATGGGTAGTTAACCAGTACTCAAGGCCGAGGCAAAGCTGAGCGTTCTCCATATACGCTGCTCTACGCGCGCATTCTGTGCGCACGCGTTCACGGGCAGAGCTCTGCTTTCTTTCTCACATTAAATGCTCGCGTTCTCGCTCCAAATCCTTGTTGTAATGTGATCAGCTGCGCGCAGAGCAGGACAAACTGAGGTCGCTGATTGGTCACTTGCTGACACGCCTACTGAAATGATTGACAGCTCAGTGATACAAGCGCTGGCTTTGCTCCAGACGAGCAGCTGTTCGCTCCGCTGCTGCTGCTGCGGTCTTTCTAACTTTATATGTTAATATAAACTTCTAAAAAATAAAAACAGGGAGCACTATTCCAGCAGCTCACAGCCCACCAGGAAATAGTTAAAACATTGCGCTGCCAGGTAGGACATGAATTCATTCATTTCAGTCATGGAGTGAACGGAGGATGAAGCGATTACTTGACTTTAGGCAAAAAAACAAAAGAAAAGGCCCGATCAGCGATAAAGAAGAGGAATTGAATTCATTTGTGTGTCATACAAAACAGTCCGCCACCAGGGCAGTTTATTGTGAGACACCGCGCAATAAACTGCGTAAAAAAAGAGCTTTGCGCGTTCTCGGGAGCGTTCAAAAGGCTTGTGCAGCGGCGCACGCACGGCGCTCACACAGCTTGGCGCCGCGCTCGGTCCAGCGCGCAGCTATGCCTCGGCCTTCACTGGGGCACACAGAGCCTGGTTAGTTACCTTGTAAATGAAGAGAACTAATCAAGAACTAATGGGTAATTACCCAGGAAATCAATAAGGAACAAATCAGGAGCTAATGAGTAGCTAACCAGTACTTACTGGGGAACGCGTCAGCCAAGCCTTATTAGGGGACTACTGGTTAGTTACCACAGGAACAAACCAGTAGGTAATGGCCAGGTAGTGATTAAGTAATGATTGGTTCTCAGTAAGTACTTGGTATGATGCTTCACTACATACGTGAACAAAATAATATCCAGGCAATGATTTGGTGCTCAGTAAGTGATAGTCAAACATAGTTAAGAAGACACCAGTACAAGATTATTAAATTGATAATGTCTTTTGTCAGTAGTTTAAATAAAGAGAAAATCCAATAAAATCAGTAATCACTAGGAAACAGGTTTTTGACAATTATGATCTGTGACCTCACTGGTGCAGGGTTTATTCAGAACCCACATGGAGAATTTCTCCTCTGTTTCTGTGGTAACAAACCCGTAGTCCCCTATAGGCTTGGTTGTGTATTCCCCAGTAAGTACTGGTTAACTACCCTTTAGCTTCTAATTTGTTCATGAGGCATTCCCTAGTAGTTACTCAAATGTTGTGTACCTTTATTGTAAAGTGTTATAGGAAGGGTGTCAAAAACCAGTACCGGTACCATGTTTTTCGGACTATAAGGTGTAACCGGATTATAAGGCACAATATCAATGAACGGGTCAGTTTTCACACATAAGACGCACCGGATTATAAGATGCATTAAGCTAAACAAAACAGTCAAAGTCGACCTTTATTCAACTCATTCACAATAACTCTCAACATCGTTTAGTTGTACCACATAATCGGTTTAAGGTCAGTAAGCACAACCAGAATTAATACATACATAATACAGGTACTCCCCGATTTACGAGCGCATCGACATACGAGGTTCCGGACTTACGAGCTCACTAACGAACAGTGAATTTGTAAAGAACATACAGAAAATACAGCACTTTTATGTGTTTTTAGATGAAAGTGTTTTAGCTAACCGTTTGGAAACAAGTTTCTGAGCATGTTTATGAACTAGTATGAGCGTTTGTGAAGAAAAACGAGTGTTCGTAGTAGCGCTAGCATAAATTTTCCTACTTACGACCGAAAATCCGGACATACAAGCAACACGTGCTTCGGGTTCCGACATACGAGATTTCGTGTTACGAGCACCTCGTAGGAACGGAACTCACTCGTTAAATCGGGGATTACCTGTAGTGTACTGGATTATAAGGCTCACTGTCGATTTTTGAGAAAATTAAAGGGTTTTAAGTGTGCCTTATTGTCCGAAAAATACGGTATCTCAGAAATGGTTCAGTTGCTAAATAAACTTATTTACTGGAATGACAGAAGTAGTAATATGAAAAACCTTTTAACACATGCCTTGGAATCGTAATGATTCAGTAAGAATTCATGCAGTGTGTCTTCAGTGTTACGGTAAAGAAATCACTGGTTTAAACAGAATCATCTTTACTGCTAAATACATTTACACAGTGAGAGAATCTATTGTTTTGTGCAACACTGCTGACTCCCAACGTAAAAGCCTTTCTGGCTCTTACTCTTGTGTTGGCGATAAACAACTCTTTAATGCAAAACAGATTGAATCTCAAGTGAGAAACCTGAGATGCAGAGATGTTGAATTCATCAGAACTTGAGCTTTGCAATCAGTATTTAAACTAATGTAGTATACCTTTAGAACGTGAATGTTTGAGATTGCAAATTGAAACAGTCCTAAATGTTGAGTCAATCCCAGAGACAGCTGTTTGACCATCCCAGAGGTGCATAACAAACAGCTAAAAAACTTCTGAAGAAGATTGCCAGAGGAGGAGGAAGTGGAGAATGCATTAGCTCCATGTCTGATTGAACATTAACGTCCCAACGTTCATGTTTGTTTTGAGTGATGCCTGTGAAACAGTTAACGTCACCACAGGACAGCGGTGACCTCAAACAAACACCTCTGTTTATACACCTTGAAAATGGCCATGGTGTTTAAACAGCCCGTCTCCCAAAACAGTGTAAAATTTGGCACAGCAATTTTAACGACTGAACGTTAACCAATAGGTGGTCTGAGGAGTGGAATAAACAAAAGCATTTTATTTGTTGGGGAAATTCACATTAAATAACATAATTATGTGCAAACTGCAAATCTTCACGTTGATCCACTTTTGTTCCACATATGATCAAACAATTTAAAACCAAGTGGAAGGTAAGTTTTTAGATAAAGAAGGGGAAAAACAACATTATATACTGTAAAGCTGCTACACAGTTACTTACCAGACATGGGACAGAACCCATAAAGGTTCTCCCCATCATAATTGGTTGTGGTGCCACACCACTTCATGCCATCCCTCCGTCCATCTGGAGTGCAGTCGGTGTAGTTTCGGCCATTGTAGAGGAATGGGAACTGACACAACGCACCATTAGAATTACCGCCTCGTGTCGCCAGAACCCCTGTTGAAACAAGTACAAGAACTTTGGGCATCATTAAACTCCAAAGAGTAGCTGTAATTTTTGATGATGATAGTTTTCTGTGCACAAACCTTTCAAAATTTCAAAATTACAAAAACTTTTTGTAAAGAGGAAAAGTTGTTATAATTTAAAGACCGTGTAAAGTGAAATTAAATGTGTGTTTTTAGTTTGTCACATGGCATAAATATGTGTTATTAATCACCCATTTAAATCTGACTGATTAAAAACATTGTTTTCCTTATAAAATTAAGTCTCAAAAATCATGAAAAAACATGATTTTGCCCTGGTCTGGAACGCTGGGGGCGTGTCAGTGTGTGGGCGTGGTTTCAGCGCAGTACTGCTGCCTGCAGCTGAGCTGTGTGTGGGGAGAGGTGCAGCAGAGATCCAGTAAACCTGCTCTGTTTTTATCCGAGTTCTGTCTGTAACAGCAGCTACTTTTTCCAAGAGTTACGCTGTTTTTGTAAATAGTTTTCTTGTGTGTTTTTAATCTGGAATTAATAAAAAAAAAAAAAAAAAAAGAGTTGTACCATGCGGGATTTGAACCCGTGGGGTTTGGGACATAAGGCAGGCGCTTTATCCATTGAGCTATCCGGACATTACAGGTACTTGGCATAAAACCACGCGCTATAAAAACATGTTATGATTTGTACGGGTGCCCTGACCATTGCGACATCCAGGGAAGATGCACGAACGAGGCATAATTGATTAGCTAGCTAACAATGAACAAAATATCTATGCTATTGCTATCTGATGCTATCTGCGATTCGCGAGTGAACGGCTCCACCGAGGCGAATTTATACGGCCGGAGCTGCAGGGGGTGGGGGCTATACTAATGAGGACCGCGTGACGAAACGCGGTCACGTTTAAAACACGCCTAAAAAATCCTGAACCAGAAATATGTTTATACACAGTTTGCTCTATAACTCCAAAATTAATTGAGCTACAATTTTGAGACTTTTTACTCATTTAATCAAATCCCGGTTAAAAACTCACTACTACTCCATCGCTTTCAATGCCAGCTGATTTGTACTGGATCGTTTGATTTATGATCTGCAATGTTTTTATGTTTTTCGTGTTGTACTTCATTGTATGTGTTGCCTGTTGCGTGTTTGTTTGTCCAGCACTTTGGTGTGGACTTGTTCCTGTTTAAAGTGCTTTATAAATAAAATGGTATGGTATGGTATGGTATTTACAAGATTTCAATTATGACATTTATAATGTTTATTGAAGAAAATGTTGAAATTCACTTTACACGGTCTTTAAAGGGTACAGATATTTTTGTTAAACCACAATACAGTATAGAACAAGTTTAAAGGATCGTTTTACTTTAATACATGGAATTGGTATATGGAATGGAATATGATGTTAAAGTTGCACAGTCAATATCTGTATTTAAGAAAATTATTAAGAATAGATTGTTGAAAAGTTATGTGTGAATGCTATATATTTAAAATCTCCATAAATTAGTTATATTATTTTGAGTTATAAATATGGTTTATGGATAATTTTTGCTTTAATTGATTGTTTGTATGGAATTTTGTTTTTAAAAAAGGGGCAGATATTACAAGATTATCTTCTTCTTCTGCTTCCTTTCATATTAAATTAGTTCTTTATTTCTCTATATCATTCTGTAATTTTTTTGTTCTTTTGTGTTTTTTAGATTTGAAATGAATTTAAAAAAAAAGCATTTTAAGTAAATTTGCAGCTACCTTTAAACTCAATGATCATAAAAAGCATCAGCAGTTATGCTCAAAATCAATGTGTGTGTGTATGGATGGGATTTAACATTCTTCCATGAGAGTTGTACAAAGTATTTCATCTGTTTCCATCAGTGTCTTTATTTCAGAATACCTTTTTAATTTACAACTTCAGTAACTCTGCCAGCTCACCATATTTTTCAGTACAGAAGGAATATTTCTGGTCTTTATCGAAATCAGATGAAGTGGAACACCACAGCTGTCCATCACTGCGTCCATCCGAGGTACAAGAGTGGTAGGTCTTTCCCTTGTGGACAAAAGGGAACACACAGGGAAGGCCTCCTGAGTTCCCACCATAAACTGGAGCTGGTCCGTCTGCATGGAGACATGAAAACCCAAAGTAAAATAATAATCGTTCAGTCTCATATATATTTTAATGGAGTTTTAGTCTCATCAAATAAAGCTCTATGGGATAAGTCACTTTACACAAAGGCTGTAGGTGGTGCTCACCCCACTGATTGCAGCTTACTCCGTTGCCAAGACAGGTACAGATCATTTGTTTGGTTCCCTGTTTCTTGAGCCAGCGCTGTCCATTGAAGTATGTCAGTCCTGTATCAGTCTTACAGGTTAACTCCTGAGGAAACTCAGGAACAGTGACAGGGTGGAAGACAGCAGGCTGGATGTTGGCAATCACTTGAGAACCGGTGCCTGAAACACAAGACAAATCAAATGTCTTATCAAACATGTCAAGGCTGGAATAAGGAAATACTTGCCTATAAATACTGAAAAAGAAGTACCAGAGGCCAAAACTACTGCATGATGCAGTAAAAGAAGCGACAAACAAAACAACACGTGACCCACTTAAATAAATTAAAAATAAATCATATTTGAAGAGCCATTCTTAATCTTTTAGAGTTTTCCCTCTTTCCTTGATTGTAATGTATTTATGACAAATAAGACACACTGCCTATAATTCCCTGTTGATTTTTCTTTTCTTACATATCTTTATCTAGCCTGGCCCTCGCCTTCCTGCACAGCTCCGCTCAATTCTCATTTCCCTTCACTGCACAGTCTGGGACTTCTCCCATAGACAACGATTTCTCCGGTAGATTTTTGACCGGACCAATCAGAGAACAGAAGGGGCGGAGTTTTTGGCCCCTAACCCACGCCCCCACCTGTCCCAGCGCAGCCAGCGAGCAGCCGCATGTTCTCATTCAAAGCGATGCAAAGCGATGCAGGACTGTTTTATATGTGACACAAATTTATTAATTTCCCCTTCTTAATCCCTTATCTGGAGTTTTCTTTTGTTTTTTTTCCCAAAAGTCAAGTAATCGCTCCCTCCTCCCTCCTCCTTCTCCTCCTCACCCTCCGCTGAGTGAAATGAACAAGGAAATGCCTCAGGTTGTCACGAGAGAATTAAAGTCAGGTTTTACGTTGCTGCCCGAGTCCCATCAGATTTCCTGGTCTTCTGGTGTGTTGGACCAGCGCTCCATGGTTTTATTTTATTTTATTAGGACGTTTTATTAACATATAAACACAGAATATCCAAAGGCAGCGAGAGAAAAATCAGCAGGAGGCGGAGCTGAAGTCAAGTTCAGAAGACCACGGGGGAGCGCGCAGCCAACGAGCATTCGCATGTTCTCATTCAAAGCGATGCAGGACTGTTTTATATGTGACACAAATTTATTAATTTCCCCTTCTTAATCCCTTATCTGGAGTTTTCTTTTTTTTTTTTTTGCCAAAAGTAAGTGATCATCGCTCCCTCCTCCTCATCCTCCTCTCCCTCCGCTGAGTGAAATGAACAAGGAAATGCCTCAGGTTGTCACGAGAGATTTAAACTCGGGTTTTAAGTTGCTGCCCGAGTCCCATCAGATTTCCTGGTCTTCTGGTGTGTTGGACCAGCGATCCATCCATCCATCCATCCATTTTCTTCCGCTTATCCGGGGTCGGGTCGCGGGGGTAGCAGCCTAAGTAGGAGCCAGCGATCCATGGTTTTATTTTATTAGGACGTTTTATTAACATATAAACACAGAATATGCAACGGAGCGAGAGAAAATTCAGCAGGAGGCGGAGCTGAAGTCAAGTTCAGCAGACCACGGGGGAGCAGCCATCAGCAGAGGCCACGCCTCCAGCAAGAATTGGTTGTCAATGGAGAAAGTCCAGACCCTTGTCTGAAGCGAAGTGAAGGACAAGGGTCTGGTTTTAACCAGGCTAATCTTTATCACATATTTGTAAGCATAAACAGATTGTCTGCATCAAAGTTCATGCGCAATAATCCAGGTATGAAATTCAACAAAGTTCAGTCGGGTCATCTGGACGGTTTCTTTTTTGTTGTTGTTGCGACGTTTCATCCTTCATCCAAAGGACTTCATCAGTCCGAGGAGCCACAACAAACTGAGTCCCACAAGCAGCAAACACACACAGTAGACCAACAAGTTTGGTGGTGATAAGATGGTTTCTGGGGCCCGCCCTCTCCCCTGTTGACTCCTCTGAGGCAGCCATAGCCAAAGTGGTTAAAACATCAAAGTTCCTGCTCTGATGGACTGATGAAGTCCTTTGGATGAAGGATGAAACATCTCAACAAAACAAAGAAACTCTCCACATAACCCGACTTATCTTTGTTGCATAATGTCTGCTGTTCAACTGGTATAGCATGTCTTTGAAATAACAACATCTTTGCCCAGAGACTGGGACAATTATTAGAAAATGGTCTGAAAGAGACAGAAGCAAAAAACAGTTTTTGAGAGGACGTCATGAGAGTTGCGTAGCAATGTGCCAAATTAAATAAACTGTAATTTTGTTCATTAATTCACATGAATATTAACCAAATACATCCTGCAAAAAAAAAAAAAGTATAAACATGTAAATTACAGCTGAAGTAAAGGTCAAGGCCAAAGTGTTTCAATCCATAATAACAAATAAAATGATGCATCTAATGTGCCTTTTACTGACCTTAAGTCAAAATGAGCACATTTTATGTGTCACACCCAATAATCACTTTAATCACTGCACAAGTGCACATGTTCTTACCAATGCTCTCATGTGCACTTCTCCCCCAACACTCCCTTGTTCCCACAGACAACAAGACATGTCTTTCTCACTTCATCACTTGGACACTTTTTATCTCCCCCTCCTCATAACATCTGTCTTTGGTATAGCATTGATTTTATCAGTTCTCACCCAGGCTGGAGGTGTGAAGTGAGGTTTTTCTGTCACAGCTCCACTCTCCTCGGCCATTCCCCACGCACAGACACTGAAGCAAGCGGCCTTGGGCATCTGTCTTGGACCATGTGTCGCCAATACGATATGCGGTCAGAGTCTCTTTGTCATTACAGTAATCTAGGAGGAAAAGAAAACAGAACAAATGAAATGAAAGGAAACTGTAAGCCTACAACTGTTGTACAGCTTAGGGTCAAAAATTTGGTGAAGACTAAAAAGAGGGTTCATCTGGAAATGTTTGCAGCCACTCGGTGGGGAGTGATCCCTGCTGGCCACCAGCTGTTTCCACGTTCGAATCTTAAAACATGGCTGATAACTTGTGTGTATGGAGGAATGAGCGATGACCTGCAGTAAATAAAAAGGCCACCCCAAAGTATCGCATGCAACAAGTTAATGAGCAACAACTTCAATCACTATCTGATGCATCAAAGAGCATACATGTGGACACATGTCATGGTTTAAATTACACAAACAGCTGGTAAATATTTTCAGCACAGTTTGTTGAAACCCTTCAACTATCACAGCTGTAATGAGAGTATACAGTAAAGTATCTAGCACAGTTTAATGATCCAAAAACTGTTGGAGCCGAGTTGGAATTAATTCGATTTTCTGCTCTGACTTTCATTGAGCTGGTTGTAAAGATACATTTAGATAATTTATGAAGACATGTTTGAGAATATCAATGCAGCTACTTCCTGAAAATTTATCCTTAAGAATTAGACTTCCACTTGTCATAATCTAAGCTACAAAATGTCGACATTTAATGTAAAAATTATATGAGATGTGTAAAGAGAGACCATAAAAAACGTGTTTAGGATGTTGGCAGTGGCTCATTAGGCTCAGGCAGCATGGTAAGTGCAAATCTATTGTGTTTCACATCCTTACAGTACTCCTAACCAGACAGGCAGACAGAAACACAGGGTAGAAAGTAAACTTCAGACAAGGGATGCACAATATTATCAGCATGGTATCAGTATCGGCCAATATTAGTGATAAAGTTAAATATCGAACACTGGCAATTCTATCAAAATAACTCATCGATACAAAAGGTGCTTTTTCTATATGTGTGTGTGTGTGTGTGTATACAGNTAAAGTGCTTTATAAATAAAATGGTATGGTATGGTATAGTATCGGCCAATATTAGTGATAAAGTTAAATATCGAACACTGGCAATTCTATCAAAATAACTCATCGATATGGAACTTTACATATATATAGATATAGATAAGGTGCTGTTTTTTGTATGACTGTTCAAGTGTTGTCATTGTGTTAGAGCGAGTAAATGTCATGAATAAATTTGGCATTAAATATAATCCAAGTTGAAGTGTTGCATCATTTTCAGCCCCCTTTTTGGCATCTGCATTCGGTAGCAGGACAAACTGACAAAGTTCATGCAGAATAATGTAGTAATTTAATCCCACAGCAGAGGAAACTATGTAGTGTGTGTGTGTGTATAAATTATATGAGACCACTCTCTTTAAGTAGGTCTAAGGGGAAAGAAATATCGGTATTGGTATTGGTTATCGACCAAATATATTTTAATATATTGGTGTATCGGATATCGGCCAAAAATCCAATATTTTTCATCCTTACTTCAGACAAACTGTCATGTTGCAAAAATTGTAAGATGTATAAAAAATCATGAAAATAAATGGCAGAAGCATTTTTACAAACCTGCAGGACAAGTAGCAAACTAAAAATCCTGATGCAAATGGAAAAAGAACATTTGAAAACAAATATTTGTGCTCCCATGCTTTCGCACTTGCATTCTTTACAAAATATGTATCTTAAAAGATTTATCAGACTAACAATTGACGGGCTGTGCGGCATAAGATAAATAAATAAAAATAGAGTTGTAACGTAAAAAGCGTCTTACTTTTTGAAGTACATTTGATGCGTCCAGTTCCCTCTCCTCGACAGGTGCACTCCACCATCATCCACTCCTCATACTTCCTCTCCCACGTCTCCCCAACTTTATAAGAGACTCCAACGGAGTTGTCATAACAACTCTCAGCTGCAACACACAGACTCAGCTACTTACTAAAACACTTTTTAAGTTGCCCATGGATCAAAACGCCATCACAAAAATAATGCTTGGAAGAGGTTGATAGGAATAAAATCACATAAAAATAATTTTTGGACCAAATATTTCCACATTTATTACAAGGCTTTAGTCAGCTGTCTGACTCACCAACAGGTTTGCAGGTCCATTCTCCTTTGCCATTTCCCAGGCAGACACACTCCAACATGGAGTCTCCTGCTTCATTTGGTCTCCTCCAGGTGTCTCCGATCTTATGTGAAACCTCACCATCATGACAGCGATCTGATGTAAGGAAAAGGGAGTACAGTATTTTCTGGACTATAGGTCGCACCTTTATATAAGTCGCTTTGTCCAATTATTGTCAATAAATTGGAAAAATCCATAGTCGCACATTTA
>JBBPBX010009323.1:0-60290 GCA_038048925.1 Garcialebias charrua
AATGATACAAATACATTAAACAACAAACAAAAGAAAAAGTAGCAAAAACTAGTAAAAACATTATAAGGTAGATGTACAAAAAAAATCAAAGACAGGAACATATCTGCATTGGTTTTTGCCAGGATTCCAACTGATTCTTAAAACCATCCAGAGAGGTCAGGGCCGAGAGCTTCAGGCCGAGAGCTTCAGATTTATTTGTGTATACTGTAATGCAATCTCAAGTATGATGCGACCCAACAATTCTTGAGCTTAAAAAGCATAAACAATCTAATCCTCATGGATAATGCTACCCCTAATTTCATACAGACTTCAAAATTTGTCAGCCTTTGTGGTCTGTATACATATCAGTAAAACAATCATGATGGCTGTGGTATCAGTTTTATTTTATTTTAACAATGCATGAACCAAAAGGTCATTTGACAACAAATACTGTACATATCAGTAACAAACAGCAACATCTGCCAAGTCATCAGGTAGCTTCTTTGATATCATTGTGTAAAGGATTATGAGGAGGTCACTAATACTGACCTCTTTACCTTAATTAATTTACTTATTCAGATTGAATAGTAATTTCACGGATTCTTTTCTTTTTCAGTTTACCCAATATTTCTGTGATCTTTATGATGGATAAATAAACAGAGCTATAGAGTGACAATGGACACGTTAACTTAGTTGGTATGCCAGGCGACACTACCATTTATTTAAAATAAATCACTAAATTAACACCATTACACTTGATTGATATGATTTCACTTTCTTTCAATTTGATACGTCAGCACACTTAAATTCAACACAACAGACTTCAATACTGGATGTTAACATATTTAGTCTGTGGGCTCTTTAGCTTAAAATAGTTTCCAGCTTAGAATTGAGGGAAAGGAGAATAGGAGGAAGATGGTTTAAAGGAAATTATCGTGAGCATGTTACCAAAGTGACACTTCTCCTCCGACTTCTGCTAAAATCCAGGTACGTTTGTAAACAGCTCTTTACCTTTTGACGACAGCCTGGTAAGAGAGAAGACCTTGTAGCTTTTCAGATGCACGGGTCCTTGTGGGAACCAGTACCTTCGAGCAGGGTATTCGTTTACGTTTCAACGTCTCCTGGGTTTCGCGTTGGTCATCAGAAAATGTGTCAGCTTCAGGCCTCTGACTTCAAGATAACTATTCCATGAAGGAATAAACAAAGTCTTGAGCTTACGCTTGTTCGAAGTGGATTCATAACAGCATGTTATACAATCCTTAGCTGAATGACTGTCCTTGGCGGGTGACAGGCATTCATTCAGCTCTTTGGGACGTCTTCATGTCTTTGAAGCTCCCAGAAACTCCGGAACCTTCTCGTTCCTTCCAAACTCTGAAGCGTTCAGCAACAGCTTAGAACTTAGTACCGGCTCTGAGAGGAGAGCGACTTGTTTTTTCCCCATTGGTCCAACAGGACCGGTCGGGGAGTTCACTTATTGTTATCAGAGTACAAGGCCACAACTAGCAGCAGAGAGAAATGTTTAGGAAAAGACAGACTCATAGACTCCAAGAGGAAAAACACTTGGATTAGCGTCTTAACACTTCTAAAACAAATCTGAAAAGCACAGTTTGACATATTAGCTGAACTTTGACACCTTTTCACTTGCAGAAATGACACATTGATGTTTCACATTTAAAGAATAACAGCATATAACATATATCATGAAAATGACAAAAGTTATTCTTTTGATCACATTAGAATAAAATCAAAGATAGAAATAGTCTCTTTTGATGACTATATTCTCAGATTACAACTAATGGAATGATTTTGTGGTAAATGTCTTGCTTTACTGAGAGGTCAGTAAAGGTCATCACTGGACAGTTCAAAAACCTTAGTTTGACCCTGGGTAGGTCCACTACATCTCCCCCCTTTTGGAAGCCATCGCCAGTCCTTGGGGATGGGGTCCAACACGAAAGGAAACCTTGAACTGTCTTTGATCTTGAAGCAATCCAGTAAGTGGAAAAGAAAAATCAAAAATTATAATCCCATAAAGTTTTTGGAAATTCCATACTGTTCGGAGGTAATCCCATTGCGAAAAGCTTTTAATCCTTTGGAAAACAAAGTCTGTTAACTCTTGGAAAGCAAAGTCTTATAATCCACAGCGGTAATTCCACAGCAGTAATTCCACAACGATTAGTTTTGTTGATTGATCAGCAACAATTGTTTTCATAATCAGCATGTAGAGGGGATCCCTCGATTGACGCAGAGGAGGCGACCCTTGGATGGAGGTTGAAGACCAAGCGTTGGAGCTGCAGGTCCCCACATCGAAGGTTGTTGGCTGGTTGGTTTCCAGTCAGTGCCACTCTGGTTCTATGTGTCATGCAATTATGTGGTTTTTTAGGTGGGCTTATGATTGGGATTTTACATTAGGCCCTACCTATATGCACCTGGTATGTAAGCTATCATGGTTTAGATCAGCTACGATTACCAATTAAGGGGTGGATCAATTCTGCAAAATTAGATATAGGGATTTGTACCTATAAAATTTTGGAGGGCTTCTGTAACGAAGGCCTCTAATTCCAAACTATTCCTCCATTCATTACTTAGTTTAGGTTAAACTAAAATAAAAAATGAAATATAGTTTGATCTAAATGTCTGTTGTCTTTTAGACGAACGACGTAGGATTTGGTATTCCTAATAAATTTTGAAGTCTATGGCGAGACTCATCAAAATGAATAGATAATCTAGAATAGAAACGATCGAATCGGTTCAATTTAGAAATTGTGAGACCAGTGTAGTTTATGGTACCTTGAGTAGCTTTAAACTACATTGACTCTTCGACGATTGAGATTTAACAAAACGAACTGCATGTTGGCATAGTTAAATCCATCTTATGCATTAATCAATGTTAATACAAAACCTTTTTGGCTGGGAGTGTTCAGAACCAAACAATATCTCAACTAATGACAACAGTAATGACTAAACAACAAGGAAACAACGTTTCACTGCTTCGACACACTCTTGTCGTCAGATTCCAAAGTGCAACACACAAGAAAACAGGTCTCAACTTTATGACCGAGGTCAAATTAAATCTCGTGGATTTAAACGGTTGTTAAGATTAGTTTTTGTTGTGGGTTTTAGGCTTAGCGTTTCTAAGTTCAAATTGGACAATGCGACTTATAGGGTGGGAAATACGGTAGTTTAAACCTGATTAGTTTATTTACTAACTTGTGTTTGGACGACCTTATTATCCCATGAAGTCGGTGAGTTTGTGAGATCTTTGTCTTTTGTGGAGTCATTGAACGCCTTGTAAGGTTTGATCTGATTTCGATGTACCCATTTAGCAATTGGCTCTTTGCGGCCTTTGCTGATTTTGATTTCGTAGACGACTGAGGACACTTTGTCTGTTATCAGATGAGGTCCAGTCCACCTGGGCATTAGTTTGCGGGCGAGAGTTCCGGTCCCGGACTCTCCTTTCCCGGTTGCTGGGGCGAACGTATAGTACCAGACTCTGTCTCCCACTTGGAGTTCATTGTGAGAGGCCTTTTGGTCGTAGTACGCCTTACGTCCTTCAGCGGATCTTTCCAGGTTTTTCTGGGCGAAAGCAAAAGTGTTTCTGAGGTGTACATTCAAATCTTTGTCTTTGGCATGGCCTAACATCACCCCCCTTTGGTCATGGGGGACCACGATCACAGGTGAGGACGTCCGTCCATGGGCACAAGTTAGGATGCCACCGTTTAGTTTAAGCTGTTCGCGCAGCTGAGAGAAGACGGTACACAGGAATCGTTTAGGATTTGGCCAACGTATCTTCTTACGTTTACCTCTTTCCGTGTAATTCAGGTGTGTCACAACTGTCGGCGCAGTCGCAGGTGTGTCTGATTGTACAGACTGCGACGGGTCACTGTCGTTGTGTGTGTCTTCCCACTTCTTGACTGAAGAGAGGCTCTTTGAGTCTGTAAAAACTATGTCATTTCTGACTAGTTCTAGACACAAATGTTCCTGAACCAAGGTTTCATCGAAAGCTTGGCTGATAGCCGATTTACCTGTCCCAGGGGACAGTACAGCAACCTCGGTGTGGGGTCCTTGGATCTCCACACCCTTCTCTACCTGTGGTAGGTAATGTGAGTTTGCCCCCTTCTTGTCTGAAGAGGGGTCCTCGTAGTCTGCAACAATGATGTCCAAGTGACTGTCAGCGTTTGGTTGACTGTCATCTTCTGGACTCAGATGCCCTTGAACCAAGGTTTCATTGAAAGCTTGGTTGATTGCCGAATTACCTGTCCCAGAGGACAGTACAGCGTCTTCGGTGTGGGATCCTTGGATCTCAACACCTTTCACTACCTGTGGTAGGCAGTGGTCAGGGAGTGCTGAATGTGTCAGCTCACAGAGGAGGTTCTCTTGTTGGGCCGGAGTTTGGTCCAACTTTTGGGTCTCTTCTGTCTCACCTGTAGTTGAAGGTTCACTTACCGGGCTCTCGTCCTCGGATGAGCAGTCCCTTGTGTCCTCTGCGGTACCTGCGGTTAGGCAGTCTGTATCGCAACTAGGAAGCACTTTTATTGGCAGGGGTTTTCTCACTGTGCTCCACATTTTCCGTCGACCATAATCTATAATCGCGTTGAAGCGGTTTATAAAATCTTGGCCAACCAAAAATGGGAATGAGTCAAGTTTAGACACGTACACCGGGTGGCGTAGTGTCATTTCGCCAATCTGCATGTGAACCATAGCCATAGCTGTTAGGGTTGTTCTCGTCTCTGCGAGACCCTGTAGCTCAATAGCACATTTCTCAAAGGGTATTTGCCTGTCAACACCGTTAGCGGCGGTCCTCAGCTCCTCGAACAGCTTGGCCGACATAATGGTTATATCAGAACTGCCATCCAGGAGGGCTTCACGCTCAAGGACACCTTCCAGTGTGATAGGCAGGTAAGCTTTCTTAGCCACCCCCCTTTGTATAAAGTTACACAGAAACCTCACAGGTCTTGGCCCACGTTTCTGTTCACGTGTGACTCTGGCTGTGTAATCTTGTTTACTGTCAGCATCTTGTTGGCTGTCAGCATCATGACCTTCAGGATGTTGTTGACTATCAGCAGTTTGTTTGCTGTCTTTGTCATCAACTGTGTGCTCTGAGTTATCAAAGACAAGGTCACTCATTGTCCCAGTTTGGTCATCCTCTGTATCATTCAAGTTTTCAAACAACCAACTTATGTCCACTATCTCCTCAGAGCTTAGAGGTATGTTGCCTTTTTCCTGGAACTTCTGTGACCTTTTGCTACTCCCGGACTGTCCAGTCCGCAGTGCAGGGGCAGGAGGGGCTTGTCCTTGAACTGGGGGTTCCTGTTCGGACCCCCTTTTGTGATATGGTTTACTTTTGTGACCATCTTTCTTATCTTTAGGACGTGCGCCCCCCCTTTGAAATCGTTTTATGTACTCTGGGTCTTGTCTGAGCCACTCCGGCTCATTGTTCCAGCGGGCATCTTCACTACGTGGTTTGTTAGTTTGAAAAACATGTTTCTTCTCGCCTTTTTTAGGAGAGGGAGTTGATGAACTTATCCCTTCCAGCTCCAGCGAGTGGGATTTGACCTTTTCTTGGTAATGTAGTTCACGTTCTGGTTTTGTTTTTAACCAGATCGGGTCATTGTTTTGTCTGTGAGCGTCACAAACATTTACAGCACCCCGTTGTGTTTTTAATTCGCCTAACAAACGTTCGAACTCAAGTTTTTTTCGGTGATCTTCTTCACGTTCTTGAATGCACTTCTGCTTTAATACTTCCAGCTCTTCACGCCTTGATGCGATCAGCTTGAAAGCTTCATCATAATCGTCATATCCCATCTTTGTTTTGAAATTTCTCCAAATTAATGAGAGATGTTTGTTTGAATCAATAAGACGGTATTTATAATAGTGTATGCAAATAAATGCTTTCTTAGCGGTGAGTTATTTAACTAAAACAGCTTTCTGGGTTTGTTCCTGTAATCTATAAACAAGTCTTTCCTTCATTCAGTACCTTTTTATTTATTTTAGGTTTTACCTTCAATGAAAAATATGGTAAGTTAAGCCTTCGTGGCCGTATTAACTTAATAGACCTATTTTTTAAAACAATTACTATTAAACCACGCTTAATGTTTTCTGTCTTTCACTCAACCGCCTTCTTAAAGATTTCAAATAAATGCAATGTTCACACTAAAATGTTAGCAGATTTTGTTTTATTTTGCTCCAAGAGAATGTATTTCAGATTCAGTAAAACTGTTTTGAGTTGCCGCAGTTATCTGGATTGAAAAATGTAATTTTGTTTGTTATTTTAAACTTTTTATTTAAAATAAACTGGAGTCATTAATTGTACACAGAAAAACGTTAAAAATGCCATTTTTAACTAAAAGTGTGCAGTTGTGCACACCAATTCTGTTTAAAATTCAGAGATGTGAAGAGCTTAATGTGGAAATGCTCTATTCTCCATCATTTTTTTTTTATTTAATTTGAAAATCAAATAAAAAATGCCCTTTTGAGTGTTATTTTAAATCTCTTCAGTATTTAAAATGAGCATAAATTGTTTGTCTGTACCTCTGTTATTCTAAAATTTGTATTTAGAATAAACAGGAGTTTTTGTTTGCGTACAGAACAATTTTAAAAGCTGGTAATTCACCATAAAAATGCTGACTTCTCATGATGTATTTGAGAAAACTCATCTGTCAACGTCTTTTAACCCACAGGGGGCAGCTTTGAGTCGTAATTTTATCACGAGGAGACTGATTTATTTCATTCAGTATTTAACTGAAAACTACCTTTTAGAGTTAGTTTCTAGTGTGTTCGTGATAAACGCTCGAACTGCGGTCTTGTCAGAGACAAATCTATGTTGTTAGACAGTTTAGATGGCTTTAAATGAGTTTTTAAACTCTCAGTGAAATCTCCGTTTGTCCTGTGAACTGCTTGTCACCCGAAGTGCACCTGGAAATGACGACACAAGTAGGCGGGTCGACGCAGCGCGTCACCAGCTTCCGTTGAGCGAGGCGGAGCTCGCTAAACAGATACGTGACGTCAACCAATCAATCACAGCGTTTGTAGTTCATTCCCAAGCGTTCATGGTGAATGTAGTTTCTTACCTTCGACCAGTGCAGTGCCGGAAATGACGACAAAGTGGGTTGTTCGCAACGGCGTGCATTCCCACTACAGCGAATCAGCGCTCGCCACGAGTGATTGACAGCTCACAGCTCTCGTTTATCCAATCACAGCTCATAAACAAAACGTGTGCCACGTAGCTGTAACGTTAGCTTAGCACAGCGGAGCGCAACTTTATAGACTCTTAATCAACTCAAACGCTTCAAATTAACTTCCCAAAATTCTGAAACGTGGCAATCACATTCAAAACAGGCACAACTCAGCTACGCTCAGTAACACAGCACTTCAACTGTAACACAACACGGACTCTCTTCGGAGCCGCGTTCAAGGTCGGTTCCGTCCACTTTAAGGGAGCAGAACTCGGGTTTCAGAACCACTATCCGACAACGTTCTAACAGTTATATGCTTCTTCGACCTGCTCTAAAATGTAAAATACCACAACAGCAATCTTGTAGATGTTAAATTAGCTTTTCAGGCAATTTGACTCGGCGGTCAAACAAAGCTTTGTACAGGAGTCTGCGTGAACTGGACCGAACAGGACCAGAACCCCCACAGACCACGGGCTGACAAAACTTCACCTGAATGCTTCCAACAGCGTGTAACAGAGTTGAAACGATAATAATCTCACAGCTTCAAATGATAAAAACATGCAGAATCTGCCTGTCTTGACACTTCCAGCCAAAATTATTATCCTTAGAGTTTAAAACTTGGATCCTAATATGCAAACATGACGTTACAGTTCATGAGAGACCACAGATTTATCAATAAACTTTTAGAAAACCGGTACGAGGGCCACCAGATGTAAAGGATTATCAGGAGGTCACTATTAATACTGACCTCTTTACCTTAATTAATTTACTTATTCAGATTGAATAGTAATTTCACGGATTCTTTTCTTTTTCAGTTTACCCAATATTTCTGTGATCTTTATGATGGATAAATAAACAGAGCTATAGAGTGACAATGGACACGTTAACTTAGTTGGTATGCCAGGCGACACTACCATTTATTTAAAATAAATCACTAAATTAACACCATTACACTTGATTGATATGATTTCACTTTCTTTCAATTTGATACGTCAGCACACTTAAATTCAACACAACAGACTTCAATACTGGATGTTAACATATTTAGTCTGTGGGCTCTTTAGCTTAAAATAGTTTCCAGCTTAGAATTGAGGGAAAGGAGAATAGGAGGAAGATGGTTTAAAGGAAATTATCGTGAGCATGTTACCAAAGTGACACTTCTCCTCCGACTTCTGCTAAAATCCAGGTACGTTTGTAAACAGCTCTTTACCTTTTGACGACAGCCTGGTAAGAGAGAAGACCTTGTAGCTTTTCAGATGCACGGGTCCTTGTGGGAACCAGTACCTTCGAGCAGGGTATTCGTTTACGTTTCAACGTCTCCTGGTTTTCGCGTTGGTCATCAGAAAATGTGTCAGCTTCAGGCCTCTGACTTCAAGATAACTATTCCATGAAGGAATAAACAAAGTCTTGAGCTTACGCTTGTTCGAAGTGGATTCATAACAGCATGTTATACAATCCTTAGCTGAATGACTGTCCTTGGCGGGTGACAGGCATTCATTCAGCTCTTTGGGACGTCTTCATGTCTTTGAAGCTCCCAGCAAACTCCGGAACCTTCTCGTTCCTTCCAAACTCTGAAGCGTTCAGCAACAGCTTAGAACTTAGTACCGGCTCTGAGAGGAGAGCGACTTGTTTTTTCCCCATTGGTCCAACAGGACCGGTCGGGGAGTTCACTTATTGTTATCAGAGTACAAGGCCACAACTAGCAGCAGAGAGAAATGTTTAGGAAAAGACAGACTCATAGACTCCAAGAGGAAAAACACTTGGATTAGCGTCTTAACACTTCTAAAACAAATCTGAAAAGCACAGTTTGACATATTAGCTGAACTTTGACACCTTTTCACTTGCAGAAATGACACATTGATGTTTCACATTTAAAGAATAACAGCATATAACATATATCATGAAAATGACAAAAGTTATTCTTTTGATCACATTAGAATAAAATCAAAGATAGAAATAGTCTCTTTTGATGACTATATTCTCAGATTACAACTAATGGAATGATTTTGTGGTAAATGTCTTGCTTTACTGAGAGGTCAGTAAAGGTCATCACTGGACAGTTCAAAAACCTTAGTTTGACCCTGGGTAGGTCCACTACAATTGTTTTCTGTCTCACAGACAAGCAGTGATGCTTCATGCACCTCAGGCACCAACCGTTGGACACTTTGAAGGCTGCTGCCACCATACTTTACATCTTTCATCATTTTCTAAGTCTGAAGTTGTATCTACAACGTCATCACATTATGCCCATCATTCCTCTGGTTTCCGCCCAGCTTACAAGATCCCTCTCAAGTCTGGATAAAGGGTTTGTTTCCCTCTGAATGTTTGTATGGTTTTTGGTATGTTCAGAAGCTGTTTTCTGCTTTCTCCATGGTTGGATGTTACTTTCAAGAACTCCAAACTCTTTGGCTGCTGCACAGTTGTTCTTGTCTTCAGCAAATTATGATTTTTAGATGTGTAGCAGCATCGTAGGAAAACGGTGTTTAGAATGAAAAGGCGTGTTCTAGCAGATGACTGCAGACAGTCAACCAGAGGTCATTCACCTAGCTTTGCCCAGCTTAGCTTAGCTCAATTTAGCATAGTTTCATGTAAGTCACCATTCCCCTGTACACATTTTGGAAATTTACTTCAGAGTTTGTTTGTTTGTTTGTTTATTTATTCATTTCATTTCCATTAAAACAATACAAATTTCAAGAGAAAAAAAAAATAAAATACCTATAAAATGAAAGGCGGCAGAAGAAGAATTAAATCTTATCATTTCTGCCCCTTCTTAACAAAATCAATTCAAACAATCAATTCAAGCAATAATCACAAATAATACAACAAAACCCAAAACATATCACAATTATTCTTTATAGTTTTCGCTAATATTAACTAACTTAAATGTATCTCGTCAGCATTATATTCTTTATCCTTTTCTTAAATACAAATAATGATTCCTCATTTTTAATATCATTATTCAAACCATTCCATAGATCAATTCCCCTCATTAAAGTAGACCTACCCCGCAAACTTGTTCTAAACTTTGGCTTAACAAAAATATCAGTTCCTTTTAAATTATAGCAACTGCTCCTTTTTACAAAATACTCTTGTACGTTCGATGGTAAATTGTGATTCTGAGCCCTGTACATTAGTAATAGAATAAAGTAGTCTACCAAATCATAAAACTTGAGTAATTTCAGTTGATGAAATAAAATACTTGAAGGATGACAATAATCTTTTCTTGAGATAATTCGTACAGCTCTTTTTTGTAAAATAAAGATAGATTTGGTTGCAGTTTTACAAGCTGTACCCCAGACACCAATACAATAAATTAAATTTGGCACAACAATTGTATTACAGGGAACCCCCGTGTTACGAACGAGATCGGGACCTAAGAACGGTTCGCAGCTCGATTCTGCCGTAGGTAGGGGGTGAAAATTATTTAAAAAAAAATTATTCATTCATTCATTCATTCAACCTTTATTTATCATGCTAACGGAGCGCGCGCACACATTTAAGCATGTACAGTAGTGTACTGTAATGTTAAACATTGCTATTCACATTTACAGAATAAATAAAAATATATTTTCTTACTTTGAGATGGTCAAAGCCGACATCTTAGGTTGCCATGCGTTGTTGTTGTCGGGCAGAGCAGCGCGGCGGCCGGGAGCAAACCACGGGAGCTGCTCGAGGCCTGTGTTAGCTCTCGAGGCCTGTGTTAGCTTCTGCTAGCCAGGCCATGACCTGGTGTTGGAGGGACGGTGCGGCGCTATCGGCGATCAATCTGCAGCTGCTGCTCCAGTCTGAGACGTCCATAGAGCTCACAGAGCGATTCCAGATAGTAATTAATCCATATGAGGTGATCTTGATCAACCAGTCTTCCAAAACCCGTCTGCTGTAGCCGTGACTGACCTAAGATGGCCGCCCTCCGGTGACTGAAGACCTTCTTCCTGTTATGACCGGAAGTTGCACAATTATTGCGCAATCATGCACAATTATTGCGCAATCATGACAAAAATGATCAGAAATGATCATTTTTATCATAATTATTATTTATAAAGCCTTTAAAACAACCACAGCTGCAACAAAGTGCTGTACACATGAAATTAAGAACATTTAAACACAAAAAAAAAAAAAAATTTTTTTTTTTTTTTTAATACAGTAATGTCATATTTTTATTAAATATGATACGTTCGTAGGTCCGGGACGCCGTAGGTCGATGGAGTCGTAGGTAGGGGGTCACCTGTATACAGTAAACACAAAGCCTTGTCTGTCAGTAAGTCCCTCGTTTTATATAGTACTGCCATGGACTTAGACATTTTAGTTCTTACAAAATTTATATGTTTTTTCCATGACAATTTATCATCGATAATCACACCCAAAAACTTTACTTCATTCACTCTTTGTATCTCCACACCATCAATCTTGAAAAGAAAATCCATAGTTGACTTTTTTTTACTAAATATCATATAATTAGTTTTTTCCACGTTCAGTGATAACTTGTTTAATTTAAACCAAGTTTGAATTTTGTCAAACTCCATCTTCATTAATTCAAACGTCTGATTCAAGTCTCTACCCGAGCATAAAAAAGTAGTGTCATCTGCAAATAAAACACACCTTAGAATCCCAGACACCTTAATTAAATCATTTACATATAAAATAAACAACTTAGGGCCAAGCACTGAACCTTGTGGTACTCCACACGAAATACTGCATAGTTGAGATCTCACATCATCAATTTGTACAAACTGTTTTCTGCCCTTCAAATAACTAGATATCCACTGTATGGCTAGACCTCTAATACCGTACTGTTGCAATTTTTCAAGTAAAATGGTGTGGTCAATGGTGTCAAAAGCCTTTCTCAAATCAACAAACAGACCCATACAATACTGCTTATCATCTATTGCTGAAGTAACCTCTTCTATCAGTTCCATAAGAGCCAAACTTGTCGAATTATTTGATCTAAAACCATACTGACTATTACTCAAGATATTGTTTTTATCAAGAAACTTGTCCAGTCTGGACACAAATAATTTTTCAAGGATTTTTGAAAACTGTGGCAACAAAGAAACAGGTCTATAATTATTAAATAAACATTTCTCCCCATTTTTAAAAATTGGAACCACCTTTGCAATTTTCATTTTTTCAGGGAATATACCTTTAGAAAGTGATAAATTACAGATGTGTGTAAATGGCTCTATAATATGACTTATTATCTCCTTCACAACCATCATAGGAGCCAAGATGGTGTAGTGGTTAGGGTGTTTGACTTGGGACCCGAAGGACGCGGGTTCGCGTCCTGGCCACTACACACCTTGGGGTGTCTATGAGTGCACACCTAATTCTCCAGCTCCCCGAGCGCCCTCTGGCTGCTCACTGCACCACCTGGGGTGGTTGGGTTAAATGCAGAGACGAATTTCGTCTGTGTATGGGAAACATACGCAGATGACAGACAAACACATTACAGGTAGTCCCCGATTTACGAGCGCTCTGATCTACGAGGTTCCAGACTTACGAGCTGGCGAATTTTTGGAAAAAACGCAAAAAATACTGAGTTTTCATGTGTTTTTTCACCACAGTTAGTTAGCTAAGCATATGGACACACGTTTCCGATCATTTTTATGCACTCATAAGCAGTTTTTGGATGAAAATAGAGTGTTTTTAGTCGCGCTAGCGAAACCGTTCCAATTTACGAGCGAAATTCCGGACTTACGAGAGACATGGCAACCGTTCCGAAATACGAGATTTCCGGTTTACGAGCGCCTCGTTGTAACGGATCTCGCTCGTAAATCGGGGACTACCTGTATTATTACATTATATCCAAATCATCACAGTCTTTAGATCTTTTATCAGTAAATTGTCCAACAACCTTCATTATTTCTTCTTTAGTGGTTCCATTTAGAAACATACTGTTTACACAACCACTGATTAAATAACTCACGTTTTCATCTATTTTAGGAATTGAGGTTGCAAGATTAGATCCCACATTTACAAAATAATTATTGAAACCATTTACAATTTCTTTGTCATCATGAATTTCTACATTATTTTCCACAAAATGTTGTGACAATCCCATGTTACCCTTGTGTTTATTTAGAACACTGTTAATTACTCTCCATGTCGCCCTCATATCACCACTGCATTTATGTAATAATTGACTATAGTATTTCCTCTTATGTTTTCTTATAATCCCTACTAACTTATTTTTGTACTTTTTATACTTTTCTTCAGCATCCTGTTTTCACACTTCTGGACAGAAGTCGAAACGTTTTCTGCAACAAATAAAGTCCAGTTGATCCTGTATTTAACGCCTTTTTTGATTTTATCATGTCCTGGACGACTGAGAATCTTCACCAGCATTCAGCATCCTGTGTTCTAGACTTTATGAAACGTGAATATAGATTATTCTTTTTTTACATGCATTCTTTAATCCATTAGTCTTCCAAGGATGATCTACTTTTTTATCCTTAATGTAGATTTTCTGCATACAATTTTTTTAAACAAATTTTCAAGGATCCTCATAAATTCATCGTAAGATTTGTTTACGTCATCAACATAAACTTCATCCCATTTTTGTATGTCTAGATCTTCTTTGAATTTGTCTAATGCTTTTTTTGATGTATTTATTATATTATGTTCTCTTTTAATTGTTGTTGGTTTACTATCATCACTTTTGTAAATTGAAAAAACCGGTAAATGATCACTGATATCCATCATCAATATACCACTTATCACCTCCCCATCTGTTATGTTTGTGAATATATTGTCAATTAATGTTGCACTTTGGGTAGTAATTCTCGTCGGATTTGATATTAACGGATATAAATTTAAACTATACATTGAATTTACAAATATACTGATATTATTAGGATCTGCCTTGTTATCTAAATCAATATTGAAGTCACCACATAAGAAAACTTTTTTATTTTTGCTCTTAACTAACAACTCCAATATTTTATCATTAAATATCTCTATCTTTGAAGATGGTGATCGGTAGACACAGCTTATTATAATGTTTTTTCCACATTTGTTTATAATTTCCACTGTGATCATTTCCATCATATTGTCAACAACAATTGACATATCTTTAATTAATTTACATTTTATTTCCTTGTTTATAAATAAAGCCACTCCTCCGCCTTTTTTATTTTTCCTATTCATATGATGTAATTCATATCCTTCAATATGTATATTATTTATATTATCATCATTAAGCCATGTCTCCGACAATGCTATTATTTTGAAAGTTTTATTAATGTTTTTGAGATTATCTAACATGTATGATAAATTTGCATTTATACTTCTACAGTTTAGGTGAATTAAAGAAAGATCATCATCTGTTATATTCACATCAATAAACTGCTCTTCATTATAGTATTTACTTTCTTTTTTAGTTGGAAAAAGACTTCTCTCGAATTCCTCATCAACATTATATATTTTAGATATCGAATCATCATGCATCATCATTAACCGTGTGCTTCTTCATCATGTTGATTTACTTCATCATAACTTTGATTAGACATAACAGGACACAGACACCTTCTATACTATCCAAATTTTTCCAAATCTTTCACATCTTGTATCATTTTTGCCTGCGATCCTTCCTGTGCCCGTACCCAGATCTTTCCATTTCTTGTCCACGTAGACACTATCTTTTCCTTTTTCCTTAACAATCTTGCTTCGTGTGCAATAATTCCATTTTTTTTGTCAAATGTTCGTTTATATAAACATTTGTTCCCTTGAGTTTATTTGCTTGCATGATTACTGTATTTCTAGCTTTTCTACTAATAAATTTTACAACGATAACCGGTTTGGATTTTTCAACTTTGTTAGGCAAGGTATGACACAAAGATATGTCTTCAGAATTAATTTCTATTTTCTTATTTTGTAAAAAAGTCACAACTTGCTCTTCCAAAGATCGCTGTTCCTGTGAAGACGCATTTTCAGCAGTTCCATCACTGGTAGTGGTCTTTTTGTCTGAACGAGTTTTAATCACAAGACCGGATATTACGAGATTGTCTTGCCTTGCGTTTATTTCAAGTTCCTCGACTCTATGTTCAAGTTCCAGAATTTTTTTATCCTTCAAATTTATTTGTAATCTTAATTGTTTCACTTCATCCAGCAGAAGTTTCTGTTGGGTTGATACGTTCCTGAGCTCTTCACTCATAAAGTTCAGAGATTTTTTTATCTCCTCCAAATCATCCGTGTTAGTCTCCAACAGATCCTGTTTTTTTGTTTTAGATTTTGCCATTTCTGTACTCACAAAATGTGACACTCGCCCGTTGGTGTTGGTTTATGAAGTCTTCAGCCTTTAGCAGTTAGCCTTTAGCCTACTCCACCAGCCCTCGATCTCCACCGCAGACCGGCGTCCTCCACACCTTTGAACCAGGAAATAGAAACTCGCCTTGGCCGGCTCAGACTCCCCCCGCAGACCGGCGTCCTCCACACCTTTGAACTCGCCGGCTCAGACTCCCCCCGCAGACCGGCGTCCTCCACCCTTTGAACCAGGAAGTAGAAACTCGCCGGCTCAGACTCCCCTCGGATCCACGGCTCGAATTCGTCCCAAAACTGGAACGTAGCTCCACCGACGCTTGTCCTCGACACCGACGCCTCTCCTCCCCGCAGCAGCAACGGACCCCGGCCCAACAGCCGAAGAGCAGCCAGCTCCAGCAGGCTCCCAAAGGTAGGTCGCTAGCCAGCGACACCGCCCGGAAGGCTAATGACCAAACAATCCGGTCCCACGGCTTGTTTGTCCGTCAAGCCAAAGACGAAGTTTTAAACTCACTCGAGCAGCAGAGCAAGTTCAGTTCACAGATTCAGTGTGACTCTGTATCATTTTGATGACAACTTGCTTGATTATTTGAGTAAATTAAAGATCCCGTGCAGCGCGACGTTCACCTGTACGTCCGCATGGCAGCCATCTTGATGTGACCTGTGCTTCACCAAAGCAAGAGTATAATACAACCCCCAAATTTATGGACGATTTTGGGGGTTGCATTTTTTGCATTAGTATACACAAATAAATATGGCAAATGTGTAATGATAAACTGATGATGACTTGGACTTTATAAGACTTTATAACATTATTGGCACAAGCTATAAAATTTTAGAGAAAACAGTGGCTTTAAAATGAAAGCTTCTGCTTATTAAACTAGCCAATGGCTTAGCAGTGTGGTCAAAAATTACCTGTATTTCTTAAAACTGAAGTTGTTCAAAACTATCTACAACAGGTTAGATAATAACTATTCATACAAAAAAAAGGTTGTAGTCTCAATCATCCAGATAGATAACAACAAGAAAAAAGGTTAAATCACGTCATCTGGACCAGCTTCTTTAAGGGAGAAACGTTTTGTCCCTCATCCAGAGGACTTCTCCAGTCTGTGGCCTGCCAACCAGATCTGTCCCATAAGTATCCGCCACTAACCGTGTTTCCATCCATTTTCATTTCGAATTTTGAGCTAATTTTTGAAATCTCGCAAATATGTAAATACAAATTAATGCGAAGCAGAAGTGTTTCCATCAACTGGCTTGAAGCGCATCTACCAAGCCACGCACAGCGTCATTACGTCAGACGTCAGCGTCATTACGTCAGACGTCAGCGTCATTACGTCAGACGTCAGCGTTACGCATGTCTACAGTAAACAGGAAGTAGCGGTTGAAAACAGAACCCGGCCACACATCTCGTCAAAATGGAGAGAATATTTCAGGTATGTGTTGCTATCGGGCAAGTTGTATTTATTCTGTCATGCCAACTAGTTTTAGCGATGTTACATGTTGTCCGGAGCGGAAACAGCTGATCAGTCACATGACGTGAATGTTCGCTACGGCAGAACTGAGTCGGCAAATCTGTTTCCATCTGTCGTTTTGCGCATCTGCTCATTTTCGAAGATCCCAAAAACCACCTCAAGCGAGCGTATAAACTTTTTGGCGAATTTGAGGAAGTAAATTCGCATTTTGCCGTTTCCATTAAGCTTTTCTGCTGCGATACTTCAAAATGCGCATCTAGAAACCTTGATGGAAACACGGCTAATGTGTTTCAAGCCAGCCTCCTGTTGAAATCTCAAAGTAGTCTTTTAACATGTGCAAACAGAGCACACCCATTCAAAACAATCTGTCCTGAGATTTCAACAGGAGGTTGACTTGAAACACAGCAGTGAAGGCTACTTATGGAACAGATCTGGTTGGCAGGATGCAGACTGATGAAGTCCTCTGGATGTGGGACGAAACATTTCTCACTTAAAGAAGCTGTTCTAGATGATACGATTTAACCTTTTTTGTTGTTAACTGCTCACACCCGTTTCTCAGAACACCCCTTTAAAAGAGCCGAACTATCACTTCACTACAGTTTCTGTCGAATAAACGAGCCGTGCCTTGCTGTTTATCAACCCAAGCCCCTTTTATTGTTCATGGTATGAAACTTGGCACAGCGGATGAAACTTTACTCCTTGAAGCTTGGCTGGAGTTCTGGTTCTCATGATGACTTTGAAGTACCAGGCACAAAAAGAAAGAAGAAGAAGAAATGAAAGGATGAACCTTACGTTCCCCTTTTGCGATGACACCAATCGTAACCTGGATGATTTGAAAGCTCCGAATTTCTCTCTCATGCAACGTTCAGGTCAGTGAGATCATTGAGCAGCGCCGGGCATTCGCTCCAAATTATTACCACATGCACCCCTGTGCTGCTTCTCCTTCAGTGTGATGAGGTGGAATATATTGTCTGTGAGGCTGATGAAAAATAACCAGTGTCCCCTCTACCCCTTCCTCCCCCTCCATTAGGAGGAGCAATGTTGCTTTAATGCCGTGGCATGGTGAGAAATCTGACCTTGCCCCGGGCCGTGGCATGTTTCTGGTTAGGCTCTGGTGCATGGGACCAGGCAGGGGACACATGAAAGGATCTCCCTGTCAGTCTGCAGAGATGTTCAGTCTAAGTCTAATGAGGACCAGAGCCCTCGGACAGACCTGAGAACACGCATGCCGCACATCATACAAGAGCAAGAGCAACAACACCGCTGACAGGCAGGGCATTCTTTTCCTGCTCTTTACAGGCTGATGAAGTCACGAGGAAGACAAGCGTGTCAGTGCTGTGATTAAAAACCATTACCAGGCCGGTGCAGTAAACCCACTGCCACCTCCAGTCACACACAGACAACACACTTGTTTTCTCCGCTTTTGGTCAAAGCAGTTGATCAGTTGCCTCCAAAGGAATGAATGGCTTGACTCAAAGCACACAGTAGAAGATATTAAACTCTTTGCTCTGATTTTTTTTTCTTCTAATAAACAAAGTTACCGGCCCATAAACTGCACATGGAGCTCAATACAACATCTGCCCATTAAGTGCCTGTGGCTAATTTGTAGAATTAATTGGGCTATTTCAGAGGGAAGTGACCAGGAAAATGAGAAAATCCCAACAAAACTAAAATAAAACAAAACAAGAAAGAAGTCATTTGACATGTTCAGTCTGCGATTTAATGAAAACCAAACACAAAAGACAGAACTGGCTTTATCCTGTTCAGGGCCATGAGGGGAGGGAGTCATCCTGGTCATGAATGGATGAAAGGCAGGGTACACCTGATTGGGTCACCAGTCCATCTTGACAAAAAAAATAATAATCAAAAGACAAAACAGAAAAACTCTTTAATAAAATTCACCAAAATAGACTCAACTTGTTGTTTTACTAGAGATTTTCCAAAAAAGGTGTCCACATGCTCTGCTCTTTTGTGTATGTACAGTATTTACTAGGAAAATAATAATAATAATAAAAGAAAATTTTGTTTGAATGTGTTGTTTTAGTTAGATTGTTGTTGTTTTTTGGCCTAAATTATGAGTAATACGCTCTTAATGCATTTAACTTTTCTGGTTTTACCAATTATCAAATTCTTCTTTAAGCATGATAAATAGAATGTGATGCTTTCATCATTAACAGTATAACAGTTGACAAATTAATACTGGGTTATAATGTTTTTTAATGCAGTAACAAGACAAATATCCTACAGAACTTGGTAAGTGCCAATTGAGAAAAAAAAAGGTCCATTCTCATGGTTGTCAAAGTTTTTTTATTCATCACATTCTTGGTTTTGCAAATGGAGCCAGTTGCTGTACAGATGCACTTAAATCTATTAGAGATTAAGTATTGGAGCGTTTTCTGGGTTTAGTAAAGTTGGACATATTCTCACTTCTGGGATTAATAACCTGCACTCAGAATGTTAGGGAATCACAAACATCACTTTTCAGGCATTAAAAAAGACAAAAATCAGCTTGATAAATGTCATCAAAATGAACACAGTGTAGCTCTTTAGTAACCTCACGGTTACATTTAATTACAATTTAGAGGACTGCCATGTGATTAAAGCCAATTATTCAATGTCATTATCTTGAAACTGAAATGACTGTGGCTGATTTTAGATAAAGAAACACTGATTTACATCTTTTTGTGCCTCAAATGTGTCAAAATAACACATAACCTTATAATCCAATGTGTTAGCATAAATGCTAACTTACAATAAATATGAGCTGTATATCATTGGAAATTAACACACAAATCAAACTTTTCAAAGGCATCACTAAAGGGTTATGACATCTTTAACTAATATTTAAAGACATATATTCTTCTGGATTCAAAAAAGAAAGGATAAAAAATGTAAATACACAACTACATGCTTCAACAACAGGACACTACATAAAACCTGAAAGGACTGAAAGGCTGCATGGCACTACTGTACTTAATGTAGCAGCACAGATTAATGTTAATAAAACTGACCTTGACATTTGAAAATGGAGGCATAATCTCCCATGTTCACGATGCAACACACCTAAAAATAAAACTTACTTTCCACTCTTACACAAAACATTGGTTTATGTGTGATGAAAATTTAAAGAGCATCCACAAAAAGCAGCATAACAACAATAAGTACTGAATAAACTTTAATAAAGCTGACTGTGGTGCCAATTTCTGCTCATGGCCTCCTGTTGATGACATTATTAAAAGTTAGATTGAGGATCTCTCCCTCAGAGGTCAGGGATCAGTGAGTGATAAATGATGTGCGCACCAGAGAGCGCAGATCTCAAAACTGGGTTTATAAACAAGAACAGATTTTCACAGTCCTTTTTTTTTTTTGTTCTCAGTTGGCACTAGCAGAGGTCCGTACCTGATTTCAGAAATGAATCTGAAAAGTCTTGCTGAAACATGTCTGATCCTTACAATAAGACAGAATATAAACATATTGTCTACATCTGTGCTGCCCAATTGTAGTCCTCAGAAAGCCGCCGGCCTGCATGTTTGAGATGTTTTCAATCTCCAACACACCTGATTCGAATGAATAAACCGCCTCATCAGCTTGTCATCAAGTTCAGCAGAATTCTGTTTAATGACCCATTAATTGACATCAGATGTGTGTCTAAAACCAGCAGCTTCCAAGAGACCAGGATTAGGAAATACTGGCCAAGATTATCACTTGTTCTGAAGCAATGTTTTTACTCATTTCTCCTCTGGTGTTTGGATTAAAGTAAGAAAAAAACTATCTATGTTTTTTTGTTTACAAAGAAAATGTCACCAGAGAAATCCTTATCAAGACCCCTCTTTTGAAAGCAAACACCCCTCTCCAAAAGTGAAGAGATCAGGGGGGAAGAGAGCACCATCCATCTGGCTAATAGCTGCTTTTAATCCCCTCTGATTACTGCTAATCCCCCTTTCTGCCTCTTCCTGAGAATAAACACATGTTGACCTGGATGACCTGCTACTAATGAATGAAGTTAGGTTAGTTTGACGCTGGAATATTTTCCCGAAGCTGCAGCAGATTTACTTCTAAATGTACATTTGAACTCAAAGTGCAAGAGCTGGCATGTTTACATCGCAGGCTGGTGTCAGCTTTTCACAATACGACTCGCCCCTTGACTGGCAGTAAAGGGAAACTTTCCGTCTTGCATTTTCTTCTCTTTGTGCGAGGGTCAGGAGCTGAGGCCTTGGAGGTGAGGCAGAGTTCACAGGTCAGCTGTACCCTGGAGGACGCGCAGGCCAGGACACAGGCTTGAGGACAAGAAAAGGGTCAAGGGTTGGGTTCAGATGGAATCCACACAGAGGATGTAGAAAAAAGGATATTGTCATGGGAGAACAGAGAGCTTCCTCAAGGCTAACATTAAAGGGTTTGACATCCTCCATCCAAAGTGCCGAAATCTGCTCTCATTGTCGCAGTTGCGCGACGAAAATTGCAACATCTTTCTTTTTTCAGAGCATCTTCACCCACCCCTTCTCGACACAAGTCCCAGGCTGAGCTTTTTCTCACAGGCGTGTGTGCCAAGTAATTGCATGATTGGACAGAAGTTTGTGGGCGTGTTCGTCAATGCGGAAATGCGCTCGGACATTCAGCTGCATGACTAAACAAACATACTAAATTAGTTGAATGGTCAAAAACTCCTGGATAGAAGTCGTGCCGACAGTGTGCATGGAGGAGTCTGTCTGCTGTAAAGGGTGGCGCTGTCTTCAGGAGAGATTTGTGGCCAAGCGGTGGATGCAAGGATGAAGTGGAGACTCTGACAGGAAGAAACCTACATGATGACAAATACTGCGGTGGAAGGAGTTCATGGACTATGAAAGCTGTGTGCGAAAATGAAAGTCCTGCAACCACGTGAACGTGTGTTAACTGTTCGACTTTGGATGGCGTATGTTGGGCCCTTAGGTCACATGCTGCAAAATGTACACAGAGGCTGAGCTCTAACTTAAAGGTGTAAATTCATTCATCCTTTATTTATACTGGTTAGTCTCATTCAGCCTCGGGGACTCATTTAAAGGGGGAAGGTCTATACAAGATTTTCTTCTTCCTGCTCCCTCTTCACTCGTGTAAATGTGTTGTCAGATAATGAGTTTGTAAAATGATGATTTTTTTAATCGAGTGAATAAATTGATTGATTGATTGATTGATTGATTGATAATTTATATGAGAGACCTGCTTTTAACAAAGAATGATGACACCAGTGGACAATCTTAAAAGAAGGCATATAAACGGAAAAAAAGGAGATGAAAATAATGTTAAAAAAAAAAATCAAACTAAAACAGCTACATTATAAAGTACTGTAATATAAAAATACTAAAAACAAGAACATGTCTGCAAATTAGCCTTTGGCTAGAAAACCTTTGTACAAGACAATGGTTGCTTCGCTGGTCTGATGTGTGGGCTGCAGGACCAGCGTTCCCAGTTTTTTTAAAATAACTTTTTATTAACATATAAACACAGAACACCTCTGCGGCTGCAGCTGCCAGCTCGCGCCCCCCCCGACCTGTCAATCAATTCAGTAGGCGTGTCAGCAAATGACCAGTCAGCGACCTCAATTTGTCCCGTAGTTAAACGCTCTGCACTGCAGCTGCTCAAATGATGTCAAGAGTTTGGTGCAAAAACACGAGAATTTACGCGAGAACGTACGCTGAGATGTGGGCCTGAACTGTCTGCGTACAGCACGCGTGTACGGACACGTGTACGGACGTACGCAGAGCTATACTGGAGCCTTAAGAGCCTCATATGCGGTACTCACCTGCAATGCTCCTTCCTCAGCTGCACCTGCACCATCCACCACTCGCCTTCTAACTCACCTGGAACTTCATGCTTGGAAACCCCTCTGCATTCTTCTTCTGCTGCCATTGACCAAACAAAACACGAGGAACCAAGAATCAGACTTTACTACCTGTTGCCCAACATCTACTTCCAGAAAGTAACTCATTCCTTCCATTCACAGGCCCCAGATCCTTGCTTGTATTTATTCCCCTGAACTTCACTGTAAGTTCAAAAAAAGGTGTTCAATAAGAAACAACTGGACTTTATTTGTAGCGGAAGATGTTTCGCCCTTCATCCAAAAGGCTTTCTCAATTCTAAGAGCAGACTGTGAGAGTGAAGTTATAAATGCTGAGAGGAGACACCCACCCACACAAACCTAATGTATGTAAATTGACAAATCACACCAATGCTTTACAAGCGGAGAGAAGACACACACACATACTGTACATATGTATGTATGTATGATGCTGCAGACAGCTGTGTCTTATTGAGAAAAAACACTAAATGGAGTACCGGCTGGCAAAAACTGTAAGTAAATAAACATTTTCAATTATATTGGAGGCTGATTCTGCTTTCCTCTCAGTCCGTACTCACTGGGTTCTCATTCATTATGACAATTTGCTATAGTAAAAATGCTTCAGTGCATCTGATTTGTCTCAAAATAAACAAGAGAGAAAGAAAATCAGGCTGAGAAACACGTGTCAGAAAAGCTTAAAAATTCACACTTCATTTTTCACCTTAATAACAATAAACACCTGGTTATTCACACCAAACTGGTTAGAAAATATGATCCATCTCTTTCTTGATTGTTCCAGATTAAAAACAAACAAACAACCCTCTATTAAAAAAAGCCACCCACCTGTCTCGAGGGTTTTTTGTCTCCACATGGAAGCGCAGCTATGAATCAACATATGCTTCATGATAAATGCTGGTGTGTTTTTTTTAGTAGGATGGCATCAAAGTTTCATTATTGCCCCAAAATCAAAGCACTGGGATGCGTTTCAACATTTCTGTCAAATCATAAATTCGAAATGTGCTGTGAAGGAAGCATGAAATTGATTATGCTGGAAAAAAAGACAGCTTATATCAGCAGTCACTGACTGGGTACAAAGGCTAAAGCTTCTCCCAAAATAAATCGACGCCAGGATAAACATCTTTTTTGTATTTTATTTTGTATAAAGATGCTGATCTAAATACAAGATACAAAAAAATGAGAAGCCAGCACATGGCTCACAAACCACTGTGTTTACATATTAAATATGAATCGTTTCATCTTCACTCTGTGTGTGTGTGTGTGTGTGTGTGTGTGCTCCAAGGCTAAGAGCTCATTTCCAACCTTGATGATCACAGGATCCATTGATTGTAGTGTTGACGAGGATGTTAGTTCAGCTCGTGGTGTACGGAGGAATCTGGACATGTTTAGGTTTCGATCTTTCATGTTAGTTCCTGCCGGTATGAAGCCGAGCACTGATGCTGCAGACAGCTGCATCTTATTGAGAAAAAACACTAAATGGAGTACCTGGCTGGCAAAAGTCACTCTTTCGTTGGACATAATGGGTTCTTGTTGTGAAAATGTCACTACCCGAAAAATACACACAATGCTAGCACACATATTGCAGATGTATGTCAACATTCATTTAATACAACAATTAAGGGATTTTTATTCAATACTGAAAGTCCCAGAGCTGAAAAGAAAACCATGAAATTCTGATAAATGTTATAAAGCCTCCTTCAGTGTCTATAAAAACAAATTTGACCTTTTTGACATAAGAAGGAAAAAATAAAAACCTCTTCAATTACACATTGAAAACAGATTTCCACAAAGGCCAAATTAAGAAAAGTATGTTATTCAAACGAGATAACTGCAGAGAGGCTGCACCGTAGCCGTGTTTCCATCAAGGTTTCTAGGTGCGCATTTTGAAGTATCGCAGCAGAAAAGCTTAATGGAAACGGCAAAATCCGTATTTACTTTCTCAAGTTCGCCAAAAAGTTTATACGCTCGCTTGAGGTGGTTTTTGGGATGTTCGAAAATGAGCAGATGCGCACAGCGACAGATGGAAACACATTTGCCGACTCGTGCTGCCGAAGCGAACATTCACGTCACGTGACTGATCAGCTGTTTCCGCTCCGGACAACATGTAACATCGCTAAAACTAGTTGGCATGACAGAATAAATACAACTCGACCGATAGCAACACGTACCTGAAATATTCTCTCCTTTTTGACGAGATGTGTGGCCAGGTTCTGTTTTCAACTGCTACTTCCTGTTTACTGTAGACATGCGCAGTGCCGACGTCTGACGTAATGACGCTGACGTCTGACGTAATGACGCTGTGCGTGGCTTGGTAGATGCGCTTCAAGCCAGCAGATGGAAACACTTCTGCTTCGCATTAATTTGTATTTACATATTTGCGAGATTTCAAAAATTAGCTCAAAAATCGAAATGAAAATGGATGGAAACACAGCTCGTGACACAACTGGTAGAGCTGCTGCCTCTTAGCGAGCAGGTGGTTACCCTGGTTCAAATCCTGGTCATGGGCCTTTCTGGGTGAAATTTGCAAGTTCCCTCTGTGCATGCGTGAGTTTTCTCCGGGTACTCCGATTTCCTCCCACAGACCAAAAACATGCATGTTAGGCTGATTGATAACTCTAAATTGTCCCTAGGTGTGAGTGAGAGAGTGAATGGTTGTTTGTCTCGTTTGTCTCTATTGCTCCTTTTCCATTGGTCCTGCTCGGCTCGGCCCTTATTGGGCCGGTACAGGTCGGATTGCTTAATTTTCTGTTTCCACAGTGCCCATTAGTGCCCTTTCAGTGGGCAGATTACAGTATTATTATCAATGCACCAACACCTCTTTAAAAACCTTCTTGTTACATGTCGCTCCATCTTGCTCTGAACTTTTTAATCGGCCAGCAAACACTAAAACGTCTGAACTTCAGCATTTGACCATGGTTGTGACATTATTGTTTGTTTTACCTTCAAAATACTCCAAAATGCGCTCCTCCGGATTTGAGATGTTTCTAATGGTGGGCTAAAAAGAAAATGGCGGATCGGGTTGCGGTGGAATTTTCTGAAACTCTGCCCTCTGACAAATGACTCCGCCCTCTGACCAATCAGTAACCAACAGTGCACTGACATCACATTTTAGGGTCTTGCTTGGCCTCAATAGAACCAGAGAAGTAGGTACTAAAAAAACAGGCCGGATCCACGAAGAAGGCCCTGTGGAAAAGAACACGGAACCGACCTGAGAAAAGGCAGGGCCAAGGAGGGACTGTGGAAAAGGGACATGTGTGTCCCTGTGGACTGAAGACTTGTCCAGGGTGTCCCCTGCCTCTCGCACAGTAATGGCTGGACATTTATTTATTTATTTATTTATTTATTTAATTATTTATTTATTTCATTTATTCATTTAATTTCCATTAAAAAACACAAATACATTTTCAAAAAAAAAAATAAAAAAAATAAAAAATGAAGGGAAGCAGAAGAAGAAAAAATGTTCTTATCATATCTGCTCCCTCTTAAACAAAATCAATTCAAACTATCAATTCAAACCATAATCATTAATATATAATACAGCAAAATGCTTAACTCATCAAAATTTCATGTTTACAAAATAGACATAAATCAGTTATATATATCTTTCCAACAAAATAGATTTGATCTTTTTCTTACATATTAACATTGACTTTACTAACTTTACATCATCCTCCAAACCATTCCACAGACCCATTCCCTGTATTGTAGTAGACCGACCCTTTAAACTGGTCCTATACTTACCGTAGGTTTAACAAAAATATCTATTCCCTTCAAATTATAACAACTCCTCCTTTTTACAAAATATGCTTGAATGTTTGATGGTAGCAAGTGATTCTGAGCTTTAAACATAAGTAGAAAAATATTATAATCCACCAAATCATAAAACTTAAGTAACTTCAATTGACAAAACAGAACATTAGAAGGGTGACAATAACTCTTTCTCGTTATAATTCTTACAGCTCTTTTTTGCAGAATAAAAATAAGCTTTGTTATGGTTTTACATGCTGTACCCCAAACATCGACACAATAAGTTAAATGAGGGACTACAAGTGTATTATACAGTAAATATAAAGCATCATTGTTTAATAAGTCCCTTACTCTATATAATACTGCATTGGACTTAGATATTTTAAAATTTTACATGATTGATATGCTGTTTCCATGACAGTTTATCATCAATAATTACACCCAAAAACTTTACCTCATTCACTCTACTTATCTTAACACCATCAATTTCGAATGAAAAATCCAAAGTTATATTTTTTACTAAATATCATGAAATTAGTTTTTATCAACATTCAGTGATAACTCATTTAATTTAAACCAATCCTGTATTTTAACAATCTCCTTGTTTATCAACTCAAACATTTGTTCTATGTCTTTACCTAAACAGAAAAAAAGTTGTATCATCAGCAAATAGAACACATTTGAGGATGTCAGATACTACAGTTAAATCATTTACACATAAAATAAACAATTTAGGTCCAAGTACTGAACCTTGCGGTACTCCACATGAAGTTCTGCACAAATTTGATATAGCACCAGTGACCCCCAAGACCCCAAATGGAAGAAGCAGGTAAAAGAAGATGGATGGATAAGTGCAGAAATATTCACTCCCTTTTAAAGTAACGGTCCTGTTTCAACAAAAGGACCAACTATTTGTACCGTACTTGTCTCACAGTTAGTGAAATGAGAGTCACCTGAGGTGATTGCGGTATGAGAACACCTATATCCTGAAGGTCTATTTATTGGTTAGTCAGGAGTATCAGACATGCAGATGGATATATCAAAAGCCACCACCATCATCCCTGTCCCAAAGAAGGCAACGCCCGCATGCCTCAATGACTATCGCCCAGTAGCACTCACCCCCATCCTGATGAAGTGCTTTGAACGGCTAGTCATGAAAAGCATCACATCTGTCCTCCCTGCCTCCCTGGATCCCTTCCAATTTGCATACCGACCTAATCGCTCAACCGACGATGCCATCTCCTCTGCCCTTCACACAGCTCTCACACATCTGGACACGAAGGACTCCTATGTTAGAATGCTGTTCATCGACTTCAGCTCGGCATTCAACACCATCATCCCCCAACAGCTCATCCTTAAACTGGACAGTCTGGGGCTGAACACCTCAATGTGTAACTGGCTGCTAGACTTCCTGACCGGGAGACCACAGACAGTGCGGGTCGGGAGTAACACATCTAGCACCATCACATTGAACACAGGGGCCCCACAAGGATGTGTGCTGAGCCCCCTTCTATTCACCCTGCTAACACACGACTGCACACCATCGTACAGCTCCAACCACTTCATCAAGTTTGCGGACGACACAACAGTGGTGGGTCTCATCAGCAACAACGATGAGACGGACTACAGGAACGAGGTGAGCCGCCTGGCCTTGTGGTGCGGACACAACAATCTCACTCTCAACGTGGAGAAGACAAAGGAGATTGTTGTGGACTTCAGGAAGAGGGATGCCCAACATGCCCCTCTGACCATCAACAGCACCGCAGTGGAGAGAGTAGACAGCACCAAGTTCCTGGGAGTGCACGTCTCAAAGGACCTGTCCTGGAGCAGGAACACTGCAGCACTGGCAAAGAAGGCTCACCAGCGTCTCTACTTTCTCCGCAAGCTGAAAAGGGCTGGAGCTTCAACCCCCATCATGAGCACCTTCTACAGAGGTGCCATAGAAAGTGTCCTGACCAGCTGCATCACTGTGTGGTTTGGTGCATGTACTGCATCCTGCCGCAAGAGCCTCCAGCGCATTGTGAGAGCAGCTGAGAAGATCGTGGGCACCTCCTTGCCCTCACTGCAGGACTTACACAGCAAACGCCTCACTCGGAAAGCCCACTGCATGGCAGGTGATCCCACACACCCACTACACAGCTGCTTCAGACTGCTGCCATCAGGGAGGAGACTGAGGAGTCTCCAGGCTCGAACCAGCAGACTGAGAGACAGCTCTGTTCATCAGGCAGTCAGGATGCTAAACACTCTGCCTGCTCTGCCCCCCCTCCCATTTGAACTGCCTTAACACTAAAACTTTCTCACACATTACCACACAACACAAAGATTTTAACACTGGACTCTGTGTCATCAAACGGGTTATTCACTAAACTCTCGGTCATGTGCTCATACAGTTTGCACTACTTCTCATACTTGCACTAATGTTTGTATTACATCACTGCCTATAGTCATAATACTGTTTACATTCTCTGTTTACATTTATTAATACTGTTTACTTTTATTACTACTGCTTACATTTAATTACTACTGTTTACATTTACACTACTCTAATATCTACACCACTGCTGATACATATACAGTGTGCTCTGAACGGTCTTATTTAGGGATGCCCAATGTGCCTTACTGCATATGCCACTTTTTGCCTCTATAACAACATCAACTACTACCTCATACATATACTGTGTACATTAACTCATACGCTGCTTTGCCACTTTGCAAATGTCAATGCTAGAAACCTTTAGTTTATTTTAGTTATACTTTTTATACTCTTTTTTTATACTAGTATGCAAAAACTCAGGACAGTATTATGTTCATTAAATGTTTAATGTTTTAGTTTTAGTTTTAGAGTTGGTGTAAATTTTCATACTCTTATACCACTATGCAAAAACTCAGGACAGTGTTAGTTTTACTATTTTATGCTTATGTCTATTATTATATGTTTCAGTGTTTCAATGTTTAGATGTTTACTGTTGCACCGAGGGACTGAGAGAAACGCAATTTCGGTCCTGTGTATGTCCTGTACAGTACATATTGCAGATCTGACAATAAAGTTGACTTTGACTTTGACTTTGACTTTGATACAGAAGGATTTACAAGGACCTTAACCGCCCCAGTGATTTAGTTATGTCCACCATCAAGAAATGGAAGGAATATGAAATGTAAATCTACCAAGACCAGGCCTTCCTCACATTCTGAAGGGCAGTGATTGAAGGAAAATATTGAGAGACCACCCAGACACATGTGACCACAATGAAGGTGTCACAAGCTTCAGCAGGTGACATAGGAGAGGCTGTGCATATATCAACTGTTGCCCGAGTTCTTCACCAGTCTAAGATTTTGTGCATGGCGAAGAGAAATCTGCTGTTGAAGAAAACTTATATTAAATCTCAACTAAAGTTTGCCAAATGGCTCGTGGAAGCCTCAGATTGAAGACATTTCTGTACAGTAGTCTGCTGAGCCCAGTTTGGAGCTGTGACGTGCTGACATCTAACAAGATGCTGTGTTTGGCAGAAACCAATACCGCACATCATCACAAACTCACATGTGAAGCATGGTCGTGGCAGTTTCATGCAATGGAAATTTTCCTGTCAGCCAGCCCTATAAGGTTTGTAAAGATGAGGGTTAAAGGGACGCCATAAAACCCTGAAGCGCAATAGGATGCTGTCTGAGAAGACATTTATGTAGATCATGATGGATTTATGACAGCAATGAAAACATACAACATCCAATTTTATATGCACTGTAAATAGTAAAGCATTTTAAAATATTTTATGACACCCAAATGACAAATGTGAAAAATATTTCAGTTTCTCTTCTTGGTAATTCTTTAATATTTCAAACCATAAACGACAATAAACTTATAATTAAAAAGAAAACTTTAGGATAATTTTACAAAAGTCTCATATTAGGAGTCATAAGAGCACAGATACATGTGGAGGTGAGGAATATAACGTGCTTCAGTTCCTTTAAAGTTTTCTCAAAAGTTTTGTGTTGAACATTTTTGAAAATTTCTCCAAGCTCCAAGTGATTCAAAGTTTAAAGGAGCTTCATCGTTCAGGGAGTGTTTGTGTAACAAAGCAGGACTTGTGCACAAAAAAGGTCCATTTTTTTGAACATCTGCTATAAATTGTTAGAAAGTTACGCTGCCATGTTGGTTGATATTTATGAATGGTTTCCATCCGTACACATTTGTGTCGATGCAAATATAAAGTACCAACACATGCTGGTGTACCACATCGTCCATCACAATTACACAAGAAATATGCTTTAAAATGAAAACTTGATTTTGGCAAGAACCACTGCAGGTTGTCAGTTCTTCACAACATTGTTCATCTTTGTTCCTCATCACCACACAGCTTTGCTCTGATGACTCCTGAACATCTTCACTATCAGTCGTGGATAAAAACTATAAGCATGAACAAAAACAAAATTCAAAGAGCGCAAACATGTAAAGACCAGGATGTTATTAGTCCATTAAATGGACATTAATAGTTATTATCATCCCCATAAGTAGAGTTCAAGCTGTTCCCTCCTACCTCAAAGTTACGTTTTGATCGGTGATAATATGCATTGTGGCTCGCGTGTAAAACAGCAAGTGTATTTTGGTTAGCTTTATGTAACCCTTTTCCTAAACTTAACCTTACACCTGACCCAGACCACTGACCTTAAACTTAACTCCTTTACCCTTGAGCCTTAACCCAACCCTGATCCTAAACCAAACCCCCAGACCCTTGACTCAACCTAACCACGTGACCAAATTTTCAGTGATAAGAATGTACCTTTAAACATACTAGGTAGAGGAGGGGCAGTCTGGACACTACGTATGGGGACGATGACAACTAATAACGTCCATTTAATAGGTGATAACATCCTAACCCAGCGGTGCAAAGAAACAAAGAAGAAAGAAACAATTAGAACTAGGGATGCATGATATTGGATTTTTGGCCGATATCCGATATGCCGATATGTTAAAACTTATTTGCCCGATAACCGATGCCGATATTTTATATACTTTTCTTTTTTCAGAACATAGCCCTCTTATTTAGGCTCATTTGATACAGAAATTATGTAACAGCTGTAAGAGCTGGTGGCATATATTCAGTAGCAGCCATATGATATGCATAGCACTTTAACTTGTATTAAATGAAAAGTGTTAAATGTTATCTATTAGCATTAGTCACCTGCGATGCTGTCTCACTTGTGGAGGCTTGTTCCAGGTTCCTAGCTGCAGTGTGGAGTCCTCTGCACTCCTGTGCATGAAGGACAGCCGTTTTAAGTTCAACGTTTTTATCTAGTCATTGTGAAAAAAAGACTAATCATGCTAACGGGGCTAACACGACGTCCAAATGTCTGTGGTAAAACTCACCCAAGTGCTATCAGCTGTTAGCTTCTCAACGATGTCAGAGATGACGGCTTGGAACTCGGGTAAGGCTACCACGGAAAAATATCTCTGACTGGGGACGATGTAGCAAGGCTCAACATAGTCCAAAATCTTCGGAATCTGACATCCTCAACAACAACAAAAAACACTTCCACACCGCCAACATTTTGAATTTTCCTCTCTGCCATGAGGTCAGGTAGGCACATGTGATGTCATCACCTTGTGCTGGCGCTGCAGACATCCTTGTCACTGGGTTGTCATTCAAAAACAGCGTCTTTTATATAATCTAAAAAAGCTAAATCTGGTCCTCTGGACATTCAAAAAACAAAACAAGTCATCAACAAACTGGTTGATCCTCTGTGAGAGGGTGCTATTTATAAGACTGAGCTGAATACAGCATCTCAGACTGAGGAAGTCTTTCGGACGAGAGACGAAACGTTTCTACAGTTTTTATTTGCTTTGTTTTGTTTTGTTTTTTGAATGTCCAGAGGACCAGACTTAGCATTTTTAGATTTTTCTACCTGGATTATTGAGCATGCATCAGGGTGTCTTTTATATCAGTGAGTTATTTTGATGGAATGTCCGATGTCCGATATTTAACTTTAACGCTAATATCGGCCAATACCAATACCATGCTGATAATATTGTGCATCCCCAATTCGAACAGATCGTTAATCTGTTTGCTCAGTTTGCTTCTAGTTAAAGCTGCAGTCTGCAGTTCTGTAGTGCAGTCTGTAAGTTGTCTAAAAATACATTTTTAACACATTTCTTCACTCTGTCACTATCTCCTGACAGGCTGATGTTAGACAAAGTAATCTCTGAAAAAACTATAGTCCCCTTGCTTCTCCAGGTGGTAAATAAGAATTTCAAAAAAGTCACAGTGACCCGCCGTTAACCAGCCAAGAAAAACAGTTTTTAACCAGCCAATAAAAACAGAGTTTCTCACTTCTCACGCTCTATATATGGCTCTGAGTGGTGAGGGACCAGAATGCTTTCCCAGATGAAAATTTTCCTAAGTGCTGCGTTCTACCAAAAACTGCAGACTGAACCTTTAACACGTGCACTTAACATCATCCATGTACTGACGAGCTAACGGCTAGTCCGAGTGGTAGCAAGATCAAAGCAGATTTTTAACGTCTTAAAACAGGTTCAGCCTAAAATTTCGCAGCAGTTCAAATGCTGTCTTTTAAATCTTTATATCAGTCAAGTTTAACATGGTTGTTCCCCGGGTGGGATTTGATCCGGCAACCGTCTCACAAATACTGGCATATTAAATAATTATTTCATTAATTTTTTTAGCAGCCTCTCAAAGCTTTTGTGCTTCATGGTTTTATTATTAAACACCTTGCAGATGTTTAGCTGTGGTGCATTTTTTTAATTGTAAGGTCTGCTAGTCACCAGTTCAGCTTGTCTGGTTTGATTTTGGTGACCAATCAGAGCTTTCATAAAATAAAATACATGTATATTATTAGTAGATGCACTTGCTACCTCTAGACTGCGATCAGGTGACAAACTGATTTAAAGTAACACCTTACAAAATATACACATTTTTTTTTATTATTAACCAAATCCAAAGTTGTGCCTAAAGGAAGAAATAAATTAAAGCATTTCACCTCTTTTTATTCCTCTGATATATTCTATTACCATATGCAGTATGCTATTATAAAGATAGACTCGTTAAAACATCTCGTCCATGTCAAAGCCAAACATGACATAAATGTTAAAATTTCAACTTTGTATGATCTTAATCTCCTCTGAAGGTCTAAGCAGTGGCGGACTTAGACATTTTGGGGCCCCAGGTAAATCTTTGCAAAGGGGCCCTCTCCCAAGTCAACCTAAATGTACCATTAGGCCCTGCCCTGAAGGTCAAAGATTTTCATGTTCATACTCTAATACTGGGAACTAGACAAAAAAAAAATTATCTCCTTTAAGAAGGTACAACTATCCTTTAAAGTCTTCTTGTAAAACATGTTTTATTTTTGCAATAAAAGGCTCTAAATCAAGTCTTACACCAAAATTCAACAACGCTAAATAAACGCAAACGAATAGAGAGGGTAGATGTGAGCAATACAGTAGAAATATATTTTCCTAAATTAGAAGATTTTCACAACTTTAATTCTTTTAATGTTATATTACATATTCTGTAACAGGGAACAGTTGTTAGATCAATGTGAAAAAGTGAGTGTGTGTAGTTGAGATGTGGTACTTTGAGATGAATTCACACACTGGCTCGATATGAACAGCAAGATGTCCAGGCATGAGTCTTTTGGCCATAGTGCTGGAAAAAACCAAAACACGACCACCAGAGAGTGAAGGGACTTCTTGACTCACAGCAGGCTAAAAGGAAAAAGAAGACATTATTACATTTAATACATGTGAAGGCTCTCATTTATCCAAGTTTCCATAATTAAGACTGAAAGTTTTGACTTCTTTTTAAACCTTAAGACTTACACATTTTAAACTAAATGACTCAAATAATGTCACTTTTCATTTATATCAATTTTTACATTTTAGATAACAATTTAATTTAGTAATCCTAGCCTTTTGATTCTGTTGTTTTAAACTAACAGTGGAATTTCTGTCCGAAGCAAACCAGTCATTATTAAAAAACACGTTTTTGCATTACTCTGAAAGCTATAAGTTGGCTTTGTAATGTAATTAATGGCGGGATATGGACAAAATAACAAAACGATAGTCTGATGAAGTTTTAACAGTCAAATATTTTGTAAAATGGTTGAGAAAAAAAACAATAGATAACTGTGGAATATTTTAGATCTATTCTATTCAATGTATAGTCCGTATATTTTAATAATACTGTATAATAAGCAAGCAGGGTAGAGAGCTAAAGTAGGTAAAATATAAAATCCCCTCTATCTCTCCTCGTTTAAGTCAGAATATTTAGGCCGAATATCTTTTAATATTTTTATACAGAAAGAAAACATGAAAATACAGTACAGTAGTGGTTGTCTCAGCTGATTACTTTCAGGATTTCTTTTACCCAACCTACAAAATAATTCCTAAAACTCATACCTCATCTTGTTGTGAATCCTCCTCGTCTTTATCTTCGTCTTGAGTCACTGCCTCGGCACCATTCACTTATTCCTGTATCCCAGATGGTTCCCCCACACTTTCATTATCAGCCGTTGATGACGTTTTAGACCCATTAAAAAAGGTTGTCAATTTTGGTAGTGTAGAAACACAAGTTTTGTTTTTTTCACGCTTTTTCCGTTTTTCCGCTCCGCTTTCGCATTTCGCTTAATCTTTTTACTTCTTCTCTGTGTCTTCCCGCTCAAGCATACAGCAATTCCTGGATTTTTGGGTGATGTCATGATGGAATGGTCCATTTTAGTAGGGGGGAGCAGAAATCAACCTTATATTGTATTGCGTTTTTAATGATAGTTTTCATCGTAATGTTAAACATTTATTAACAAGCAGGAGCAATGTTAGGGATGTAGGTGACTGGCCGGGGCGGGGCCCTTGCTGATTGGGGGCCCCAGGCATTTGCCTCTTTTGCCTTAATGGTACATCCGCGTCTGGTCTACGATATGTAAAAATGTCTCAGTGTTAAAGCTCCACTGACATCATCTTTTAACTTTCCATAAAATGGCACAACATATATATATATTAAGATTGACCCCTGATCGTTTCTGCTAAAACAATGTGAAATTAATGAAAATTCCTCTCAAAAACAGTTTAAAATTAGCGCCATTTTTTTAACACGATAAATAGGGATTTCGCCGTCGCAGGATGATGACGTCATAACAAGAGACGTCTCTGCTGCGCACCTTGAAAACAATGGAGGAGCTACAAACTCGATCCGTCCAATTTAGCCATTTAAAAGTTAATATTTTAGCGGATTGTCTGCAGAGAAGCCAAAGTTATTTCCAGTAAACAGCAGGTTATAATTTTTTTTCAGCTCCTGCTGGTTTTTGGAGACTTTTCACTTCAGGACGTGAGCAGCTCTGTGAGGACTTACAGCATAGTTTCCACAGCACTGAAATGGTAATATATTAGTTAATGGTTCTAATAATTATTCAACATTAATTTATAGTTTAAAAAATTAGTCCCTTTTAAAATATCTGTTAAATATATTATTCTTTTATTTTATTTTGTTTGTGTTTTCAGGTTTCCAGGTCTCCAGTCCATCACCTGAGGCTCTTCCTGAACCACTAGTACAACCCAGACTTTCACATCACAGCAGGTAAGATTGCATCAACGAAAAGAATAGTACTCAACAATATTCTTTGATGTAAATCTGTTGATTTTCTGTGGTTCTGATGAGGGAAGTGACAAAGTGGATGCAGCATTCAGCCCATAATGGACCCAGATGTCCCCTGCGTCCAGACCTACAACACCTGGACATCCATGAGCGTGGAGGAGCGAGGATTCACAGAAATGTCTTCACCTGAAGAGTGGACCGAGGTGGAGAACAAACCTTGATATTGTTCAACAACAGATGGAGACATCTTCAGGATCTGTAGAACATCAGGACTGCTGCAGAAAGCTACGTTTGTGCATCAAGACATTAAAATATGCAGAAATACTACAACTGGCCAGAGCATTGAGATGAAAATGAATCAATGAATTTAATATTTTTTCTGACTGTTCAAATGAACATATTGTTTGAAAAAAAAGGATAACAATGAACCAAGTGTTTCTGTAGTTATGTGTAAATAAAGTTACAGTAGTACACTATATTATCTGTTAGTGTTGAGTTATTCTTTGTGAGAATATTTGTGTATCTGTTTTAATTTCATTCGTGCATCTACAACTCACAGCTCATACTTTAGTAAAAACAAAATTGGTGAATGTTGAAAAAAACATTTTATTAAAATAAAACCATCCCATATTATCAAATAAATGAAAACCTCTGGGGAAACATTAATATGAACAGATTATCAAAAAAAATTGAGTTTAAAAAATGCAAGTGGTGTTTGACTTCATCAGCTCTGTAAAAATGACTCCAACACCTCCTCGTCCACCCTCCTGTCCAGGTGTTGTAGGTCTGGACGCAGGGGACATCGGTCTAGTTTCTCCTCATCCTGCTGCTTGTACTTCTTCAGACTCCACCACCTCCTCGCTCCTCCACGCTCATGGATGTCCAGGTGTTGTAGGTCTGGACGCAGGGGACATCTGGGTCCATTATGGGCTGAATGCTGCATCCACTTTGTCACTTCCCTCATCAGAACCACAGAAAATCAACAGATTTACATCAAAGAATATTGTTGAGTACTATTCTTTTCGTTGATGCAATCTTACCTGCTGTGATGTGAAAGTCTGGGTTGTACTAGTGGTTCAGGAAGAGCCTCAGGTGATGGACTGGAGACCTGGAAACCTGAAAACACAAACAAAATAAAATAAAAGAATAATATATTTAACAGATATTTTAAAAGGGACTAATTTTTTAAACTATAAATTAATGTTGAATAATTATTAGAAACATTAACTAATATATTACCATTTCAGTGCTGTGGAAACTATGCTGTAAGTCCTCACAGAGCTGCTCACGTCCTGAAGTGAAAAGTCTCCAAAAACCAGCAGGAGCTGAAAAAAAATTATAACCTGCTGTTTACTGGAAATAACTTTGGCTTCTCTGCAGACAATCCGCTAAAATATTAACTTTTAAATGGCTAAATTGGACGGATCGAGTTTGTAGCTCCTCCATTGTTTTCAAGGTGCGCAGCAGAGACGTCTCTTGTTATGACGTCATCATCCTGCGACGGCGAAATCCCTATTTATCGTGTTAAAAAAATGGCGCTAATTTTAAACTGTTTTTGAGAGGAATTTTCATTCATTTCACATTGTTTTAGCAGAAACGATCAGGGGTCAATCTTAATATATATATATGTTGTGCCATTTTATGGAAAGTTAAAAGATGATGTCAGTGGAGCTTTAAATTTCCCAGAGGGCAAACATCAGAAAATAAATAGCATTAAAAATGATTTGTGCAAACTTCATAAACTTCATCTAATTAATGAAGCAATGAAAGCTTCCATTGCTTCAATTTATGACCTCACTGATGTTTGTTTTTATTTTTATTATTTTCTCTTCTCCATCACACTCGAATGGCCACAGTGAGCGGCACAAGATGTCTTTGACAGAGTTCAGTGCACCGAATAATTACCAGATTACAAATGTTCACTGTGAAGATGCATGGAGAGACAGAGTTCAACCTGCTCTGGGTACATACGGAAAAAAATAAAACAAAACAAAAAAAAACTCAAAGCAGAGCCATAGCATCCTGATCATAAATCACTCCCTGAACGCACCGGAGGAGCAAGTATCCTTTTCCAAGTCAGTTTGTAACACAAACACTTCCGCTTATGTCAAGATGTTGAGTGGAGGCGAGATTTAGGGGAGCGCAGGGAACGGTGTGATTCAGTGTCAGAACTGTGCCCATCCAGCCTGTAACTTGTTTACGACACTCAGGAGAAGCAGAAACAACAGATGGTACACATGTTAGGAAGGATTTCACAGCTCGCTTTAACGAGGGAGGATCTCTTTCTCTTCCACGCTTTGAAGGTGAGCAGCTCTTAAAGTGATAACTCAGATCTTTCAAAGTCATGCTCTAAAAGAAGGCTTTATGAAGAATTAATATCTTACCTGTTGTAGTTACTTTCTTCGGAGTTAAATAATCTGACCAGATTGACGAGCTAACAGCTAGTTCAACTGAAACCAAGTTGAATAAAAGTAAAACTATTACACAGATTATATATTTTTAAACATTTACAGCTCAGTCAGTTTCACAATAAACAGTACTGTATTTTTTGGACTATAAGTGCACTTAAAATCCTTTAATTTTCGAGTCCTGTGCACATTATATATGAAAACAGACCCGTTCATTGATATTGGTCCTTATAATCTGGTGTGCCTTATAGTCTGAAAAATACGGTAATTATTATTATTATTATTTTTATTTTTTTTGCAGGTGCAAATCCTAGCAGCAGCTAGCTGTAGCACGTCTGGTGCACCCTCTCTGGAGTAACATTACATTTTTTGTTAGAATAATTTGTAATATGAAAGTGAAAGCCATATAAAGGGTTATGAAATATCATTTAAAACACGTGTCAAACTGAAGGCTCAGATATGGCCCTTGTTAACATCTATTCTGGCCCAGAAAATTATATTTCACAAGTTAAAAAAACTTTTATTGCTTCTCAACTGGCCAAATTTGAAGCCAAGAATTTTTTTTGAATTTTTTCATGAGCTCTTGGTACATTAAAGGCATCGGTGAACATCAAATGAGGCTGATGAAACTCTTGTTGAGGAACCTGTAGCCAACATGTCAGGTATATGACTGAGGTTTATGAATTGACTGAAAATAGCTGTGTGTTTGAAATAAGTTTTAATTTTGACCCAGTTTTGTTTATGTTTATGTTTATTAAATTTGTTCATTTTTTTTTTACAAAAGAAACACAATACAAGACAATCCCATAAATGATAATGTACAAAAAAGACTTCTGGACAGAAGTCGAAACGTTTTCTGTTACAAATAAAGTCCAGTTGATCCTGAATTGAACGCCTTTTTGATAATGTACAAAATGTAAAAAAAATGAAAGGTAGCAGAAAGAAGAATAAGTCTTATTATATCTGCCCCTTTTTTCAAACAATCAGATTAAACAATAATAATCTTCCCACCAACAGTACAAAATGACTTACTCTTTCTAATCAGATTAAACAATAATAATCTTCCACCAACAGTACAAAATGACTAACTCTTTCTAATTTTCTAACTAATACAATACACAATACGTCATTTTATATATATTTTTAACAAATTCATTTTGATCATTTTCTTAAATGTAAACATTGAATTGGCATTTTTAACTTCATTCTCCAAGCCATTCCATAATCTAATTCCCTGGATTGAGGTAGAACGTCCCTTCAAACTAGTTCTGAATTGTGGTTTTATAAACATCTCTGTTCCCTTAAGGTTATAACAACTTTGTCTTTTAACAAAATGCATTTGTATATTTAAAGGTAATGCGTTATTCTGAGCCCTATACATAACTGATAAAATATTATAATCTACCAAATCATGGAACTTCAATAACTTCAGTTGATAAAATAATGTACTAGATGGATGACGGTAATGTTTTCTAGTGATAATTCTTACAGCTCTTTTCTGTAATACAAAAATAGGCTTTGTGATTGTTTTACACGCTTTCCCCCAAACATCAATACAATAGATTAAGTGTGGAACAATGATTGTGTTATACAACAAATACAGAGCTTTATCATTCAAAGTCATCAAGTCAAAGTCAACTTTATTGTCAGATCTGCAATATGTACTGTACAGGACATACACAGGACCGAAATTGCGTTTCTCTCAGTCCCTCGGTGCAACAGTAAACATCTAAACATTGAAACACTGAAACATATAATAATAGACATAAGCATAAAATAGTAAAACTAACACTGTCCTGAGTTTTTGCATAGTGGTATAAGAGTATGAAAATTTACACCAACTCTAAAACTAAAACTAAAACATTAAACATTTAATGAACATAATACTGTCCTGAGTTTTTGCATACTAGTATAAAAAAGAGTATAAAAAGTATAACTAAAATAAACTAAAGGTTTCTAGCTTTAGTTTAATAGGTCTCTGAGTTCAATAGGTCTCTGACTTTGTACAGTACTGCAATCGATCTAGCTATTTTTATTCTTACAAAATTTATGTGTTGTTTCCATGTCAGTTTGTCATCAATGATAACACCCAAAAACTTCACCTCATTCACTCTACAAATCTCAACACCCTCAATTTTGAGTGGAACATCAACAGTTTTCTTTTTATTACTGAATATCATGTAATTAGTTTTTTCTAGATTTAATGATAATTTATTTATTTTAAACCAAGTTTGTATCTTGACAAATTCTGTCTTTATCAATTCCAACATTTGTTCTATATCTTCACCTAAACAGAAAAAAGTGGTATCATCAGCAAAAAGTACACATTTAAGGAGTCCTGACACATTTACCAAGTCATTCACATATAAAATAAATAGCTTTGGTCCAAGTACAGAGCCTTGGGGAACTCCACATGTGATATTACAGAGGTCAGATCTTACATCATTTATTTGTACAAATTGTTTCCTATCTTTTAAATAGCTAGATACCCACTGTAATGCTGGTCCTCTAATACCATATTTGTTCAATTTTTCAAGGAGAATGGTGTGATCAATAGTATCAAATGCTTTTTTTAAATCAACAAAAATACTGACACAATATTGTTTTTGATCGACAGCAGTAGTTATTTGTTCCATTAATTCCATGAGAGCCATTGATGTAGAGTTTTTTGCTCTGAACCCATACTGACTGTTGCTTAGAATATTTTGTTTATCTATAAATTGATCTAGTCTGTTTACAAATAGTTTTTCAAGAATTTTTGAAAACTGTGGTAACAAGGATATAGGTCTATAATTGTTGAACACACATTTATCACCATTTTTAAAAAGAGGAACTACCTTAGCTACTTTCATATTATCTGGAAATATTCCTGTTGAAAATGATAAATTACATATGTAAACGGCTCAATAACATGGCTCATTATGTCCTTTACAAACATCATATCCATGTCCACCCAGTCTTTTGATCTCTTGTCTGTAAGATTTTTTACTACATTCATTATTTCCTCTTTGTTAGTTCCATTTAGAAAAATACTGTTTGCACAACCTGTAATTGAATGGATCACATTATTATCTACTTTTGGTATTTTAGCTGCAAGGCTTGATCCAACATTCACAAAATATTGATTAAATCCATTTACAATTTCATTTTCATCGTGAACTTCATCGTTGTCTTTTACAAAATATTTTGAAATACCAGTTTTTGCTTTATGATTCTTCAGAACACTATTCATTACTCGCCATGTTGCTTTCATATCACCATTACTTTTATCTAATAATTTACTATAATATTCTTTCTTATGTTTCCTTATAATCCCTACTAATTTATTTTTATACTTTTTATATTTTTCTTCAGCGTTCTGAGTTCGCAATTTCAAGAAACATGAATACAAATAATTCTTTTTTTACAAGCATTTCTCAACCCTTTTGTCATCCATGGTTGGTCAACGATATTTCTCTTTGTATGATTTGTTTGCACACAATTCTTTTCATACAGAGCTTCCAAGATATTCATAAACTCATCATATGATCTGTTTACATCTTCAACATACACATCATTCCAGTCTTGTTTATCTAGATCCTCTTTCAATTTTTCCAAAACTTTTTTTGATGTGTTTATGATCTTTTTCTTCTTTGTAACTGCTTTTGTGATGCTTTGATCATTTTTATAGATTGTGAAAACTGGTAAATGATCACTTAAGTCGGTCGTTAAAATACCACCTATCACATCCCCATTTGTTATATTTGTGAAAATATTATCAATTATTGTGGCACTATGAGTTGTAATTCTTGTTGGCTTTGATATCAACGGATACATATTTAAACTGTACATTGAGTTTATAAATATACTGGTGTTATTTGAATCTGTTTTATTTCCCATATCAATGTTAAAGTCTCCACACAAAAAAACTTTTTTATTAAAACTCTTCTCCAATAGCTCCAAGATTTTATCAGTGAATATTTCTATATTTGATCCTGGTGATCTATATACACAACTTATTATTATGTTTTTATCGTTTTTGTTTATTATTTCTATTGTTATCATTTCCATAATATTATCAACAATTATTGACATTTCACTGTTTAATTTACATTTGATTTCATTATTAACAAATAGAGCGACTCCACCACCTCTTTTATTATTTCTGTTCATATGAAATAATTCATACCCTTCGATGTGAATATTATTTGTGTTTTCATCATTAAGCCATGTCTCTGACAGTGCTATTATCGTAATAGTTCTATTTAATTGTTTTAAGTAATCTGTTATTTTGGATATATTTGCATTTATACTTCTGCTATTAAAGTGAATAATAGAGAGAACCCCATTTGTTATATTGATGTCATTAAATTGCTCTTCATTATAATATTCGCTATCTTTTATTACAGGGAAAAAATTTGCATCAATTACATCTTCAACATTATATATTTTAGGTTCTGAGTCTTCGTATGCTGTCATGTTCTAATGTATTTGTTCATTTCACTGTATATTATGTCCATTTTGTGTGTAAGTTGTTTCATTGATTAGTGATTTGTCATCTCCTGAGTTCCTCCAAGTTTTTCCAGATCCTTCAGCTCTTTTATCATTTTAGGCTGAGCCCCTTCATGTGTTTTGATAAAGATGTTTCCATTTCTTGTCCATACTGATACTATTTTGTTCTGTTTTTTTAACAACCTTGCTCCATGTGCAATGTTTCCATTTTTTTGTTAGATGTTCATTTATGTAAACTTTTGTTCCCTTCAGATTTCTTGCATATAATGCGTAATCGAGTTTGACACTCCCTGATTTAACCGCATTACATCTTTAAAGTTCGTTGTTTTAAAATGGTAGAAATGCACTTTAGACTTACCATTCAATTCAGTCTGAATCAAAATCTGTTCCTACGAACACAGAAACTATAAAAATACGTGGACTTCCTCTTTAACCACGTCCACTTTTGTGATAAATGACACTGTGTGTTATTTATCTGATAAACTCTGGAACAGCGCGTGGTTTTTATTCGACAGGACTCTGGAGGATCCTCCCAGCCTTTTATACTAACATTTGTGGCCAACAGCAACACATTCTGTGGTTTTAATTGCTTCATAGGTAATTATTTCTTTCAAGAAACTCACACATGGGACTATTTTTTTTTTAAATAAATTTTTTTGGGCAAAGCATCCACAAAAACAAAACAGCATCAACGTTTGACTTGCAGCTGACACGTGAGCCCACTGCAGTCATCTCAAGTGTTCAAGCAGTGAAAAGAAAACAAACAGCTGCTTTTATCAGTTCATTTAAATAAAATAATGTTGGTGTGCGTGCAGCTGATCTGCCTGAACTCAATTCATCTCTGGGATCATCCGTTCTCACATCTTCACATTCCTTTCAAGCAAAGCTCCAACGCCAATGATCTGATGGAAAACAGCCTTCATCACGCAGACATCTCTCAGACTTGTGTCATTCTGCTTTTTAAAATAGAGCATTTGAAACTTCACAGTTGTTTGATTCAAACGGATTGACAGCAATGTGAGTTACTGTCGGTACGCCAGTGGGAAAAAGAGTGTTTCTGATTTCTCTGGAGGAGAATCCTTCACCTCCCCAGCAGTTCTTTTAACACGAGGGCAGCCGCTTTCATCCGAGCTCTGGGCTCTTAATGCGTTGCAGATTCCTGTTCGGCTCTGAAAATCTTTCACCGTCATCTTTTCTTCTGTGGGTGTCTGCACTGCATTTCAATTAATCTCATGCGAAGCCAAACTCATCCCTGCCGTTTCTCAACATAACGCACACATTTAGCAACAGAATTAAATATCCTTTAAGGAATGCTCGTCGCCCGCTGCCTTTCATGAGAGACTTTTACATTAGGATCATCCAGGATGAGACGGAAAGAAGCTACAGCCTTCTGGGACAAAGCGTTGGAAAGATCTATGCAGCATCTTATGCAATAGTGCAAGATGTCTTGCATGCTTTGTGAACAACTTTCAGTTACTAGCACGTGAAATTTCAGATCAATATCTATAAATTTTACTGAGCTGTGGCCTTTTTTGCATTAGCTAATGTTTAGCTGTGCCAGTCGTCTTGAGCTAAAGGCTAATCAGTTGTGAATCTGCATTTAATAGTTAATTTGCCAATGTTTCATAAAAATCTACCAAGTAGTTCATGAGCTGTTTCACTGACAGACACATGTTGAGTTGGCTACAACTAATGCAGAAGGTTTAAACAATGCATTATCTGGGGGACTAGATGTACGAGCTGAAAACGACTCATGTACAACAACCACACCCAGTTGTAGCACAGCTTTTTTTTTTTTTAAGGCTGAGTCATAGTTGTGTTTTCTATCTGTGGCAGCCATCTTGATATGAGTTAGTGCCCAATTTTAATTGATAGAATCATAAAGTTTCATTAAATTCCTTACAGTGGTTCTTGGGATATTTTGCTAACAGAAAGACTTGACTCCAAACAGTTAAAAGTTTAAAGGTATTGTGACAATATGCTAAAACATAGACGTTTTAGAAAGAGGAGCTACTCAGCTATGATTTTTTGTACACAGATGCTTCGAATAATTAATATATAAAGGTATTTTTTAATAAAATAGTTTTAATGATGTACCTCTGCAGTGCGTCGCAGTTTTCGGGTGGAGAAAGGAGGGGTCAAACGCAGACGCATTTTTATGACGTAGTGTATTGAATGCACATTGTAAATAACAATGGCAGAGAATATAGAAACCGAGGAATTAAGCAATTTAAGTGAAGATTTGAGCGATTTGTCTTCAGTTTGAGAAGCCGAAGTTAGTTTGAGTGATGAACAAGAAACAGCTGGTTATAATGTAGGTCTGCAGCCGTATTTATTTGAGCCTTACCGTTCAGGGAGCTAGGGGGACTTGTTTTGTCCATTCTTGACAAAGTTTTTCATCTTTTGGGAAAGTGAAAAGGCTCACTTGTTCACTGGCGATATTAGAACACCCAAATGCGACACAACGTACCGGTATTTTTCAAGTTATACGAAGAAAAAAAGGCGATCTTGAAGCCAATGAAACTGCCTTCTAATAGCAGCCGCAGACTGAACTTCAGGTCCCTACGTCACATGACGTCGCATGCGGAAGTTCCCGGATTTCCCGTGACGAAACATGGCGCCAAGTTTAAAATCACTTTGAAACAAATTTTCATTGATTTATCATTTTGCTTGTAAAAATGAACATAGTTGAATGATACAACATATATATGTTGTGCCACTTTATGCATAGTTCCAACATCATGTCACAATAACTTTAAACAAAGATTTTGGCGGTCAGAATATATGTTGAAAAGCAGCCTCAGCTACTACCACAACACATTTTAGCTCAGTATTTGCTGCTTAGCCATTGTTATATTTTTTAAGGTCAGCTAACTCTAATAGTTACCGTAATATGTTCATGATGCACAGCGAGTATCAATATCAGTTAATGTGACTCGACTAAAACCAATGAATAAATTGTAATAAATCGCATGTGTTTGAGCTTCAGTTTGGTGAAAGTAAAATCTGCAAACTGGGCTTTTTTTTTGCCACAGCTGCATTAAAATATTCATGACCTAAACAAAACCTCAGAGATGTAAAAACCACCAGCTGACAGTCAGATAAGATTAATTTAGCTGTCCCATTTCTGAGATATCAATAAAAAATATGACAACTGGCTCTTAAATGTTCATGTTTCTGGCCAAGAAAAACAGAAACTTGCTCAAGCTTGAATCTTTTTGCACAACAATATATTCAGGTTACTCAAAGTCCAAAACTATTTTGAGATCCGTTTTTGTTTTCTTCTTTAAACAGAGCCAGGTTAGAGGGTTTTCTGTAGAATAAGCAGTCTTTGGACCTGTTCAGCTTTATTTCGCTCCAATATGACTGTTTGTTCAGACTTTATCATCAAAGTCAAAGTCAAAGTCAAAGTCAACTTTATTGTCAGATCTGCAATATGTACTGTACAGGACATACACAGGACCGAAATTGCGTTTCTCTCAGTCCCTCGGTGCAACAGTAAACATCTAAACATTGAAACACTGAAACATATAATAATAGACATAAGCATAAAATAGTAAAACTAACACTGTCCTGAGTTTTTTGCATAGTGGTATAAGAGTATGAAAATTTACACCAACTCTAAAACTAAAACATTAAACATTTAATGAACATAATACTGTCCTGAGTTTTTGCATACTAGTATAAAAAAAGAGTATAAAAAGTATAACTAAAATAAACTAAAGGTTTCTAGCATTGACATTTGCAAAGTGGCAAAGCAGCGTATGAGTTAATGTACACAGTATATGTATGAGGTAGTAGTTGATGTTGTTATAGAGGCAAAAAGTGGCATATGCAGTAAGGCACATTGGGCATCCCTAAATAAGACCGTTCAGAGCACACTGTATATGTATCAGCAGTGGTGTAGATATTAGAGTAGTGTAAATGTAAACAGTAGTAATTACATGTAAGCAGTAGTAATAAAAGTAAACAGTATTAATAAATGTAAACAGAGAATGTAAACAGTATTATGATTATAGGCAGTGATGTAATACAAACATTAGTGCAAGTATGAGAAGTAGTGCAAACTGTATGAGCACATGACCGAGAGTTTAGTGAATAACCCGTTTGATGACACAGAGTCCAGTGTTAAAATCTTTGTGTTGTGTGGTAATGTGTGAGAAAGTTTTAGTGTTAAGGCAGTTCAAATGGGAGGGGGGGCAGAGCAGGCAGAGTGTTTAGCATCCTGACTGCCTGATGAACAGAGCTGTCTCTCAAGATGCTGATCCATAACTGAAACTGTTTACTCATAAAATATTAGATTAGCTTCTCATTAAGGTCACAATTTAAGACCAAACTGTCAAAAACGTTCTCTCCGTCTTGAGTTTTGTGATGTAAAACATCATTGAACAGCAGCAACCTCCAGTGAGACATTTATGACAATGAGGAGGAATTTTTATTCGGTCTTCCCATTTAAACTGATTTAATTTATCTGTATTTATTTCTATGTCTTATTTCTCAGCATGACTGGTTTAAATCTGTTAGTTTGTATAATTTTCATTATTAATTTGTTGTTGGTTTGAACTGTATGCGTCATGCCCTGAATCATTCGAGCGGTAAAGAAGGAAGCAGCTGAAAAGCACGACGCCACCACGTTTGACAGCTAGTATCATGTTTTAGCATTGATGAACAGCGTGCACTTTTTCTTTTTGCTCCACTTGTTCAGCTTCATGCACAAGAGGTCGCTTGAAATAGTTTGTCACCGTGTGTCCGGGTTTTGTTTTTCTGACTTGCATTTAGAAAGTACTGAGGAAATGCAAGAATAAACTAATTTACAAGTGCCCTAAAATATCCAATACTCCCAGATTTATTCCATTTTTCTTTGTAAAACAGAAAGGGGCTTTGAGTCTGACCTTACATGACTCAGCAGCTGTTTCTGGTCTGGTCTGACTCATGATGAACTCATGTGAATGACCAGCATCTATAAAAGATCTGATGTCCCTGGAGGTGAAAGTAAATCCTGAACAGGGCCCTTTTCTTCCTCACTGGGCATTTTTCCTTCAACAAACTGGTTCCAGTGCAAATCCCGGGGTCAGTGCTGGATTAGTATTGTTGTTTTGTTTCTTCCACCAGCTTTAGCACCAAACAGGAGATGCCATTATCACCAACACTTTGCTGGAACAGGGTAGTAGATCAATGGTCTCCAACCTTTTTGCGCCATGGACCGGTTTAACGTCAGACAATATTTTCACAAACTGGCCTTTAAGGTGTGACAGATAAATACAACAAAATACAATGGTACCCCTCCCTGGGCTGCCACCTTACCGTGGTGGAGGGGTTTGAGTGTCTCAATGATCCTAGGAGCTATGCTGTCAGGGGCTTCATGCCCCTAGAAGGGTCACCCAAGGCAGACAGGTCCTAGGTGAGGGATCAGACAAAGCGCAGCCCAAAAACCCCTATGATGAGTACAATTAATGGACTAAGTTTTCCCTCGCCCGGACGCGGGTCACCGGGGCCCCACTCTGGAGCCAGGCCCGGAGGTGGGGCACGCTGGCGAGCGCCTGGTGGCCGGGCTTTTACCCATGGAGCTCGGCCGGGCACAGCCCGAAGAGGAGACGTGGGTCCCCCTTCCCATGGGCTCACCACCTGTGGGAGGGGCCAAAGGGGTCGGGTGCAATGTGAGATGGGTGGCGGCCGAGGGCGGGGACCCTGGCGGTCTGATCCTCGGCTACAGAAGCTGGCCATTGGGACATGGAATGTCACCTCTCTGGTGGGGAAGGAGCCTGAGCTAGTGTGTGAGGTTGAGAGGTTCCGACTAGAAATAGTCGGACTCACCTCAACGCATGGCTCTGGCTCTGGAACCAGTTTCCTTGAGAGGGGTTGGACACTCTTCCACTCTGGAGTTGCCCCTGGTGAGAGGCGCCGAGCAGGAGTGGGCATACTGGTTGCCCCCCATCTTGGTGCCTGTACGTTGGGGTTCACCCCGGTGAACGAGAGGGTAGCCTCCCTTCGCCTACGTGTGGGGGGACGGGCTCTGACTGTTGTTTGTGCCTATGCACCAAACGGCAGCTCAGACTACCCACCCTTTTTGGAGTCCTTGGAGGGGGTATTGGAGAGTGCGCCTCCTGGGGACTCCCTTGTTCTACTGGGGGACTTCAACGCTCACGTGGGCAATGACAGTGAGACCTGGAGGGGTGTGGTTGGGAGGAACGGCCCCCCTGATCTGAACCAGAGTGGTGTTCTGTTATTGGACTTCTGTGCTCGTCATGGATTGTCCATAACGAACACCATGTTTAAGCATAAGGGTGTCCATATGTGCTCTTGGCACCAGGACACCCTAGGTCGCAGTTCGATGATCGACTTTGTTGTCGTCTCATCTGATCTGCGGCCGCATGTCTTGGACACTCGGGTGAGGAGAGGGGCGGAGCTGTCTACTGACCACTACCTGGTGGTGAGTTGGCTCCGATGGTGGGGGAGGATGCCGGTCAGACCTGGCAGACCCAAACGTATCGTGAGGGTCTGCTGGGAACGTCTGGCAGAGTCTCCCGTAAGACGGAGCTTTAACTCCCACCTCCGGGAGAGCTTTGAACACGTTCCGAGGGAGGCGGGGGACATGGAGTCCGAGTGGGCCGTGTTCCGCGCCTCTATTGTCGAGGCAGCTTATCGGAGCTGTGGCCGCAAGGTTGTTGGTGCCTGTCGAGGTGGCAACCCTCGAACCCGGTGGTGGACACCGGCAGTGAGGGATGCTGTCAGGCTGAAGAAGGAGTCCTATTGGGCCTTTTTGGCTTGTGGGACCCCGGAAGCAGCTGATAGGTACCGGCAGTCCAAGCGGCATGCGGCTCGGGTGGTTGCTGAGGCAAAAACTCGGGCGTGGGAGGAGTTCGGAGAGGCCATGGAGAATGACTTCCGTACGGCTTCGAGGCGATTCTGGTCCACCATCCGGCGTCTCAGGGGGGGAAAGAGGTACGAGACCAACACCATTTATGGTGGAGGTGGCGTGCTGCTGACCTCAACTCGGGATGTTGTGAGTCGGTGGGCGGAATACTTCGAAGACCTCCTCAATCCTACTGGCACGTCTTCCACTGAGGAAGCAGAGCCTGGGGACTTTGGGTCGGGTTCTCCGATCTCTGGTGCTGAGGTCGCCGAGGTGGTTAAAAAGCTCCGCGGTGGCAAGGCTCCGGGGGTGGATGAGATTCGCCCGGAGTTCCTTAGGGCTCTGGATGTTGTAGGGTTGTGTTGGCTTACGCGACTCTGCAATATCGCGTGGACATCGGGGGCAGTTCCCTTGGATTGGCAGACTGGGGTGGTGGTTCCCCTATTCAAAAAGGGGGACCGTAGGGTGTGTTCCAACTATAGGGGGATCACACTCTTAAGCCTCCCTGGTAAGGTCTATTCAGGGGTTCTGGAGAGGAGGGTCCGTCGGATAGTCGAACCTCGGATTCAGGAGGAGCAGTGTGGTTTTCGTCCTGGTCGTGGAACACTGGACCAGCTCTACACCCTCAGCAGGGTCCTGGAGGGTGCGTGGGAGTTTGCCCAACCAGTTTACATGTGTTTTGTGGACTTGGAGAAGGCATTCGACCGCGTCCCTCGGGGGGTTCTGTGGGGGGTACTCCGGGAGTATGGGGTACCAGGCCCTTTGATAAGGGCTGTTAGGTCCCTGTACGACCGGTGTCAGAGCTTGGTCCGCATTGCCGGCAGTAAGTCAGGCTCGTTTCCGGTGAGAGTTGGACTCCGCCAAGGTTGCCCTTTGTCACCGATTCTGTTCATAACTTTTATGGACAGAATTTCTAGGCGCAGCCAAGGTGTTGAGAGGATCCGTTTTGGTGACCTTAGAATCGCTTCTCTGTTTTTTGCAGATGATGTGGTCCTACTGGCTTCATCAGTTCGTGATTTACAACTTTCACTGGAGCGGTTTGCAGCCGAGTGTGATGCGGCCGGGATGAGGATCAGTTCCTCCAAATCCGAGGCCATGGTCTTGAGCCGGAAAAGGGTAGCATGCCCTCTCCGGGTCGGGGAGGAGGTCCTGCCCCAAGTGGAGGAGTTTAAGTATCTCGGGATCTTGTTCACGAATGAGGGAAAACTGGAGCGTGAGATCGATAGGCGGATAGGTGCAGCGTCCGCAGTGAAGCGGGCGCTGTACCGGTCTGTCGTGGTGAAGAGAGAGCTGAGTCAAAAGGCAAAGCTCTCAATTTACCGATCGATCTACGTTCCCACCCTCATCTATGGTCATGAGCTTTGGGTTATGACCGAAAGAACAAGATCTCGGATACAAGCGGCTGAAATGAGTTTTCTCCGCAGGGTGGCTGGACTCTCCCTTAGAGATAGGGTGAGAAGCTCAGTCATCCGGGAGGGACTCGGAGTAGAGCCGCTGCTTCTCCACATCGAGAGGAGCCAGTTGAGGTGGCTCGGGCATCTGGTTAGGATGCCTCCTGGACGCCTCCCTGGTGAGGTGTTCCGGGCACGTCCCACCGGGAGGAGACCCAGAGGAAGACCCAGGACGCGCTGGAGGGACTATGTTTCTCGGCTGGCCTGGGAACGCCTTGGGATTCCCCCGGAGGAACTGCTCCAAGTGGCTGGGGAGAGGGAAGTCTGGGCCTCCCTACTTAGGCTGCTACCCCCGCGACCCGACCCCGGATAAGCGGAAGAAGATGGATGGATGGATGGACAATGGTATGACCGACAAAAGCTGTATTTACTGTCTGGTTGTAATAGTAAAGGTTAAACATGCCTTCAACAAAAGATACACCACAAAAATAAATATAAAGTGCATGAAAAATACAACTCACCACAACGCTAAATCAGTATAGCCCTGAGCTTGTTTCTCTGCAATGAGACGGCCCCGTTTAGGGGTAATGGGAGACAATGACACCCAAAGTGTGTTGCTCATGTCCAGTGTGCTCCGTAATTTTGTTGTAGTTGCTGTCACTGCAGAAAACCCTGTTCAAACAGATAGGATGTCAGAAAAGGCAACAGGGTTTTCAGTGGTGTTGTAGCGATCTCAGGGTATTCTGCCATGACTTTAATCCAGAACACCGGCAGAGTTGTTGTCTCAAACATACTTTTAAGACCGCCATCATTTGCGATCTCCAGCAGTTGACCTTCTTGCATAGACACTGGTTTGTTGGCGAATGGATCGCGGATCCATTCCTTGGCAGTTTGTTGGTCTTTTGTCAGAGTCAGAGAATCTTTATTGTCATTTGCACTGCATGTGGTACATGTGATGAAAAGAGATTATGTACACAGGGTCCCAGTTACATCCAACAACAAAATGTAAGAGAAAAACAGTAATAACATCTAGGATATAACTAAGAAAAACATAAACTAGAAATACACTAAGCCCTAATGTAATAGAAAAACATCATTACAAACAGCAGCACGAACACGAGTCTGTATGAGCAGATGGTCACAGATGAACACAGCAACAAGAAACAGATCAGCATCAGCAGGATGTGATATTTTGCAGTGATTATTCCTATTATTTATTTATTCATGAGTCTAACAGCCTCAGGGTAGAAGCTGTTCCTCAGTCTAGTGGTTCTACATTTGATGCTCCTTAACCGCCGTCCTGAAGGGGGCAAGTGCGGAAGTGCGCTGATTTTTAGGGGCGTGTCCCAGAGAAAAAACTACCATAACTTGGAATGAAATTTTAATATATTAATAGTTTATTTTGCAAAAACGAACAGAGCTGAATGATATAAGTTGTGACAAATATGCAAATTTCCAACATCATGTCACAATACCTTTAAGAAGTCTAGTACCCAGTTACAAATAGAGGGGCTTAGTCCAAGTGTGAATAGTTTGTCCATCAGGGTCTGGGTGATCATGGTGTTGAAGGCAGATGTGAAGTCCACAAAGAGCATATGGACATAGGAGTCCTGATCCAGGTGGGTGAGAGCAGTGTGGACCACAGAGGAGATGGCGTCCTCTGTTGATCGGTTCTCACGGTATGCGTACTGATTGAGGGTCCTCGTTGATGGATGTTTTGATGTGGGACATGACCAGTTTTTCAAAACATTTTGCGACTATCGAGGTGAGGGCCACCGGTCTATAGTCATTCAGACCAGTCACTGTGAAGCTTTTTGGGACTGGGATGATGGTGGCGGTCTTCAGGCAGGTGGGAACTGTTTCCAGGACAAGTGAGGTGTTGAAGATGTCAGCCAGCACCTCACAGAGCTGATCCGCACATTCCTTCAGAACTTTCCCGGGGATGATGTCTGGGCCGGCTTCTTTGTGAGGGTTGATCCTCCTGAGACTACCTTTCACTTCTGCTGCGGTCACGCTGAGATGCTCTTCCTCTGGTGGTGAGGTGAGTCTGGTGCTGGGTGGTCTGTTTGGGTCTTCAAAGCGAGCATAAAACTTGTTGAAGGCATCAGGCAGAGATGGGTCCTTGGGGCATTGTACAGTACACTCCTCCCTTTATAATCTGTTATGCATTTGATGCCCCTCCACGTGCTCCGTGGGTCTTGTGAGGTGAACTGACCCTCAATCCTCTGTGCATAATTGGCTTTGGCCCTCTTAATGCCAGCAACCAGCCCTTTCCTGGTCTTTCTCAGCTCTTCTGAGTCCCCAGACTTGACAACAGCGTTCCTGGCTGCCAGCAGGGTGCAAACTTCTTGTGGTTTGGAAGTAGCACATTTTGCAAGCTTGGGGGTTTCAATTAAGCAGTTATGGATTATGTGTTACCAGCAGGAGCAGCCGCTTTAAGAAGGTAGCCATGTGACTGAGGCAAGCATCTTGACCTGCCACAAGAGTGAGTCATAGACATCTGTGGCAGAGAGAATTCGATAATTTTCTCAAATAAAATATTGCTCAGAATCAGATACTAAATAAAATTGAAATAATACAAGTTATATATTCTTTCTGTGTGGCCCGATACCAGTTGACCCATGGACCAGAACTGGTCCGCTGCCTGGGAGTTGGGGACCACTATAGTAGACATCCAGTCCACCATGTTCTTTTTCCACTTTTACCACATTTTTATTGTTTTACATTCACAAACAGCGCAGCGCAGCCTATAATGCCAACATTATGGGGATCGAGATGGTCTAGAGTCAAGGCAGCCGACTCGGGATGCGAAAGTCCCAGGTTCGATCCCAAGTCATTGCACATCTTGCGATGTCTCTGAGCAGCTCACCGTATCCCCAAAATACTCCCTGGGTACTTTCAATAGCTGCCCACTGCACCACCTGGTGGTGGATGGGTTAAATGCAGAGAGCCAATTTCGCCATTGATCATACAATGGTGACAATACATAACATTATATATATTATGCAGGAACAATACAGTCCAATAAGTACCAGGTACTTATTTTTAATTACTTGGTAATGTATTCATTTTGTATTTATTACTTGATAAGTGTTCAGGGTTAATTTCAACAGTTACTTCCTCTAACCATTTCATCTTCCAATAACTGTTGATTTATTTAGCTTTTAAGGTTGTGATCACTTCCCACTTTGTCATTTTTGCCACCAGTGATAATGAGCATAGTGATACTAAAAACTCCCCTTTTCAGTCATTGCAGCATAAAACAGAGTTTTGCATTTTCCATTTTCCAAGTCATTAGCTGGAGTTAATGCAAGTTGTGACAATGTCTGAAGGGTATTTGCTTTTATATTTTGATTTTTTTTTTCTTTCTTCTCTTTTGAACAAACACTGTGTTTGTAATGTAAACTCTGCAGGACACCTATTCATAAAGCTACAGTTTTGAATTTTCTCATTTTATCCAGTAGGATGGTCAGAATGTAAATTGAAAAACATCCACTGTCAGAAAAGCTTGCAACTTCTTCAACTAGCTATTGAAAAGTTGTACGCACCATGTATCAAAGAGGCAGGGAACTGGAAAATCCAATTAGATTGAAAAAAAATTGAAATAAACACAGTTGTGTGCAGGTCATTTGTTTCTGTTATTGTATTTTTGCTTGTAGTTACAATTCTCAGTGGTAAACACAAACCAGTCTGAAAAAGCTGAGTCAAATGACAAAGGAACAATTTCAGAATAATCCTCAACAAAATAATAAACAATAAAATAAAATAATTGGGAATAATTAGAAAATCCCATCATAATTTTTCCAAAGGATTTCAAGAATTTGGAGAAATGTCTGTGTGCAAAGGACAAGGTTAAAGTCAGTTTGGATGTTCGTAACATCTGGACCCTTGGGCAGCATTGCATGGAAACAGGTCTGATTCTGTTCTGGACATTCATGCAGGAACTCAGGAACACCTCCATAAATCGTTCTGTGAACACAATCCACCTCGCCATCCTCAAATGCTGGCTAAAGTTCTGTCATGCAAAGAAGAGACCGTGTGTGGACACAGTCCAGAAACACTGTCTTCTTCTCTGGGCCAAAGCTTATAAAACAAAGAGGAACACTGTTCTGTAGTCAGACAAAACATATTTTAAACTCTTTGTGAAAGCTACAGACGTCATGTCCTCTGTACTAAAAAGCAGGCCACCCAGCGTCAGCATTCTCTGCCTCTCTGATGGTATAGGGGTGCATCATTGCTTATACAGTACTGCATCCATAACAACAGATGGACTTTGTGGTAGAAGAGTACGGGTGCTGAACTGGCCTGCCTGCAGTCCAGATTTCTCAACAGTAGAAAACATTTGATGCATTATTGAATAAAAAATCCAGCTAAATGCCAGAACTGTTGAAAAGTTGAACACAAGATATGACATAACATTTGATATGTTTACCATGTTCCACTCTGAATAAAATATAGCTTTATGAGATTTACTCATCAACTCATAAAAAAAAAATTCTTACATTTTAACCAACATCTTTGGGATTAGGGCTGTATGTAAATTGGCCCAATTTACTTTCTGTGCAGCAACCTGAGAGCAGTGTTGCCAGATTGGGCGATTTTCATTCTAATTTTGCTGGGAACTCTGGGAAGATTTTTGTTGGATTGCTGCGTTTTGTCACATATTGTTAAATTACCTTGGCTTGTGCTGAATTGTGCGTTCATGTTCACACAGTAAATATACTGTAACAATAAATTGATTGGGCAGAATTTTGTGTTCTGTGGCAGTTTTTAACACACTTTTTGGCTGGAAAACCTCAACTCTATCTGGCAACACTGCCTGAGAGGACTTTTTGTGTGAATTACAAACTCAACTGAACTGAAACAAATTAAACTAAACCAACTTGAAATGATTGTTTAAACCACAACAATGATGTATGAAAACTGTTTATGTGGGATTAATGCGTGTGTGTGTGCGTAAATTACCTCCAGTAGACCCAGACCGTTTTTTAATGATGAAATGGTTCTGATGTTCTGATAAATTCAAAAGAGTTCCAAAACAATTTTGTTTTAATTTACAAAAAAACAAAGAAGCATTCTTCCCGAAACACCAAACTATTGCTTTAATCATCGTACTCTATTTAATGCAATATGTCTTTGGCCAACCCGTCCATCTCAGTGTGCGTTTAATCCCACTGCAGTGTGTTTTTTTATGTTAATGGGACTAAATCAACATTTCTGCAGGACACAATACTGTACTCTGATCTTTGATTGACCCAATTAGCATAACCAGCTCAAGAGCAGGAAGCCTCGTTGTATTAGGATAATAGAAAAAGCAAACATTTTATGAAGCGACGACTGCAGCCCCCCTCCAGGCCTCAGATGATCAGAGCTGCGGGCCAACAACAGCACTCTGCCTGATGGGCCTGGCTCTTATTAACATGAGACAGATCTGTGTCGAGCGCAGCTCCTCTGCAGGATCAACCACTTGCTGCAGTTTGAAACGATTGTGTGAGCGTTGTGCAATCGCTGACTGACAGAGACGTCGGGCGGTTATAAATGACACACCTTCCATCAACTGATCCTCTGCCAGTGGGAGTCAACGGATCCTCATGGAGGGCTGAATAAAAAACTGTTGTTTTTCTTTCTCATCACTGATTATCACCCGCCTCTGTTTATCTTTGTTCATCTGTGAGAAAAATATCTCATGAAGCAAGGGATGGGTTTTAGTGAAATTCCCAAAATGTGAAAGTATAAGTTGGTAACTTTTAAAGGCAACCTGTCTCAAGATGGCCGCCACAGCTAAACAAACACAAAAATGATCAGAACTCAGTTAAAGTTATAGCAAATGAGTAAACCTATTCTGTGGTAGCCAAGTTCCCAAAATGAGTTCTGATCACACAAAACTTTCTTATAGAATTTGGAATTTACTGTTCAAATTAAACTTGGCTGTCTGTTAGCAAAATATTTCGTAAAAAAGTGATTGAAAGTATAAAGACAGAAAGAAGTCTTTGCATACAGCTCAGCCTTTGATTCAAGATGGTTGCTACAGCTAATCAACTTTTGCGTGCATGGCTACAGCTCAGTCAGTTTCACTGATTCTGAGCTGTTACTCTGTGTGGTGGTAGCCGGGGGGTCATCCTCATCACAAACTTCAAGCACTAACAGATCAGGTGTATTCTTTTTTAAAAGCTTCTGCATGCAGGGCAGGAGAAAGATGCATTCCTTCACAAAATAATAGTTATTTCTTTCTTTTTAACTGTATGATTATTTGATCTCATTTCAGCCCACACCTCCTCATTTTCCCTCAAACACAAAATGTCACAAAAAAAAAGAAGAAAAAAAAAGATCTCTTTTGTTTCCTGAGCCCTTTTCAACACTAAAGGTTTCTCCTGAGCGAAGCGTCATTGAATAAACATCCAGTGACTCTCACTCTCCACTCGTGGAGGCCTGCCAGTCGTTGCAGGGCCTGCTTTTAATTGACTGACTGTCCACATGGTAGGAATCTTCACAGGCGCTGCCAGAGGCGGACTCTCCTCATCAAAAGCTGCTGTTGGTTGCACAGCTCAGATCTAAGGCCAGTAATTGAATAAACGAGCTTTTGATTGATGTTTAGAGGAAGTCCCGTTCCTATTTAAATATTCATGGTTTGTAGCCTGCAGGGAGGAGACGGGAATCCAAAGCAAACCTGTGCACGACAATGCAACGCAGCGCATGAGGTTCTTTGCAGGACATTCAGTCTTGAAGGACAATAGGAAACCCACTCTTTATCATTGCTTTGTCTTGATGCCTAAAAGCCATCAGACGTGAACAGTAGACAGAAAAAGGTCCAGTAAAGTTGTTTAGGTTTTGTTTTAGGGGCCAAGATGGTGTAGAGGCAGGGCAGCCGGCTCAGGACCAGAAGGTCTTGGGTTCGATCCCCAGTCATGGCATACCTCGTTGTGTCACTGGGCAAGACACTTAACCCCGAGTTGCTCCCGGTAGGACAGGCAGCGCCTTGCAAGGCAGTCTACCGCTACCGGTGTATGAATGTGTGTATGAATGGGTGGATGGTTGGTACTGTGAAGCACTTTGGGGCCCCTCAAACGGGGCTGGAAAGCGCTATATAAGTAAGCTCCATTTACCATTTACCATTTGAGCACGCATGTTCTCAAAGATTCATTGTTCTGGATTTGGATCTGTTGGACCAAAAATGTTCTATAAAAGTATCCATGAGAAAGAAGAACCATGCCCGTTTTATTTAATTGAAACAAAATGTCAAGCTGCTTTAAATCATTGAAATGTGAATGGTTAACAAGTAGGTTCTTGCAAATGTCTGTGTAATTATGTGCTTGTCTGTTAGCAAAATATCACATGACGTAGTTGACAGAAATTAATCAAATCTTCAGGAAATAATCATCGGCTGTACTCTACCTCTTACAACCCAGTTCAAGATGGCTGCCACAGCCCATCAAAAATGGCTCTAACTCAGTCAGTTTTACAGATGTGCTGAATTTTGGCTTGATAGTAGCTGAGAGTTATTTATAACATATACCGGGTACTTTAAGTGCTACTCGTAGCACAAGATCTTCGCTTATTAACATTAATGATAGAGTCTCATCGCAGTATCATGAATTTCAATTAAATTGTCAGGTATTAAAGTATGGATGTACAGTTGTACAGATGATTACGTACTTTCCACCGTACACATTGCACCGCAGTATAAGTCGCATCAGTCCAAATATGTCTAATAAAGTGAGAAAAAAACATTAAAAAAGTTGAATCACCATATAAGTTACATCTATTATGTGTTACCGCTGACCACCCGGAAACGTAGGCAAATGTGCCAAAAATAGATTGGCTGCCAAATGACGGCCACGGGAGCATGCACGGAAGGACTTTAACATGAATTTTACAAGATTAACACTTAACAATTATTTGTTTGCTTGAAATTATAGTAAAGGTGTGTCTCAGTCTAACTTTTCCTTAATAAATGCACTTTAATGGTCAGATCAGCTGCTTTTCACCAAGGCAGCATGGCAAAATGCAGCTGATTTGATGTTTACTCCAGGAACTCTGGAGTAAAACGAAGGTGGCTTTGTACTGTATTGGTCAAGGGCCCTCTAGTGGCTGAAAATGTTGGTGTTCAATACAAGAAAGTTCATTCTCAATAGTCCAGGTATCAAATCCGATCATTCTCAATCAGTTCATCTGGACAGTTTCTTTTTAGTAGAAACGTTTCACCCTCACTCCAGAGGGCTTCTGTCATGATCTGCTGCTTAATGTTTGAACCCACGTGCAGAAAAACAGACTGGCTCACGAATGTAAAATGAATAATGATTTATTTAACAAAAATAATAATGCTGATGGAACAAAAACACTTACTGAGAGGAGAGGAGATGAGCAGATCATACACCGTGGAAAGACAAAGCCCCGGTGCTCAAGGAGTGAATACACAGAGTTTATATACTGACACAAACGAGACAGTGAGGAGCACCTGGGGTGATTAGAATGAGGACCAGCTGTGAATGATTAATGCTGAAGGCCTGAGCACAGAGAGACAGACTGAGGAGTGGGAAATGACAGAGACTGAATGAGATACACAGAAACCAGTAAACAAAGCTCAGAATAACAAAGTATGGCAGGAGGGGAACACAAAATAACATAAAGAAACAGAGCCTAAAGAAAACAGACAGGGACAGAACCTGACATAACCCCCCCCTCAAGGGTGGCACCTGACACCCCCAAGACGGACCCCACAAGAACAAGGGCGGGCGGAGGGAGGCAACAGGCAGGACGGCGGGCCAACATCAGCCCGATCCGGGGGACGCCCAGGAGATCGCCCATCACCACCAGCCCGATCTGGAGGACGTCCAGGAGGCCACCCATCACCACCAGCCCGATCTGGAGGACGTCCAGGAGGCCGTCCATAATGCGGCAGCACGTCAGGCGGGCGAACAGAGTACCGTCCAGCAAGAAACACACCCCCAAGGAAAGGGATGGCTGGAACACCACAGTCGGCCGGTACACCTTCTTTGTCGGCCGGAACACAGTCGTCAGTCGGAACACCTTCTACGTCGGCCGGAACACCTTCTACATCAGCCGGAACACCTTCTACGTCGGCCGGAACACAGCCA